>JAZHYW010002635.1:0-250406 GCA_037355805.1 Ixodes ricinus
CTTGGCGTCTCGAGCTTCGGCTTCTCGTTTACCTTCCGCGTTTCGAGCATGCGGTCCGTGACGCTTAGGTGTACTGGCATCGCTCGCCTTGTCAAAGTGTTCGACATTGATCGCAGCAGCGATGCCAGTGATGGCCATCAAGAGATGTTCGAAGCTGTTCATTTTGACTGCGACCCGCTGGCGACCCGCTGGCGACCACGGCGAGTTTACGGACGAATTCGCAGTGGTCACCGTCATCCGGAGAATATCTCGCAGGCGCATGCAGGGTGGAAGGTCAACGGGCCTCCGGCGAGACCAGCGTTCGGCTTAGCGAGTTGCGTGAGCGGTTTCGATCGTTACCGCGGCAAGGCTTGGGCGATTATGGGGGCGCCTAAAATGAGAGAGCGTTCACGATCACGAGGTTTATGGACACCCTGGCGTGACTGACTTGGGCAGTGTAGCCTGGTCGCCAGATGAAAATTATAAAAATTCGTAAATTGATTATTGCAATTACCAGAGCTCTAAAAATCGCTTAATTGGGTGTATATACTAAGTAACCTAGAAGCATTCCATGTCGAAAATAATCTATCCGTTTAATTCTCGTGTCATAACCCGTTTAAACGCACGACCTGGGCCGCGAGTTGGCTTCCATTTCCTCTCTTTATATTACTCCAAGTCGGCGTCGGCACCGGTGGGGCGGGAGAATCCTCGTTGAGACATAAGTGATTTATTTTCCTTAATTAAAATTCGTAGAATCTTAAGCGGAGGACGAATTCTAAGCCACGACCCTTGGGTTTCGAGCCGGACACTCTACAGACTATGTCACGCAGAAACGCTTGCACTGTTTGGGAACGAGCGGGGGCTTATATTTAACTATCGTGTTCCACTCTTGAAGGCAAAGCTTGATCTTCCTCCTTTAATTTTTCTCGCCCTGAAAAAAATTGAGCTAAAATTTGAAGCGCAATCGCTAAGCTTCCAAACCAAAAATAAACAACAGCTAAAATGTTGATACACGAAACGGTGTACACGTAAAAATTTTCTATGCGACATACTTAACAGTGCGCCGCTTTTGGACAATAGATTTTCTCTCATCTTCATTTCATCTGTTTTTTTACTCAGTGAGCACTACTGCAGTGGCGTAATGCAGCGTGTCTGTCTGTAGGTGAATCGCGTTCTTGTCGATCTGGGACATCAACTGTGTATGGCTGTAGACAAAATAATATTTCGTTAAACAACGCAAACACCAAAACGCACCGCCACATCACATTAAGAAAAAAGGAGTTCAAGCGTACTTGAGGCAAAACTGAAAAAGAAAAAAAATTGGCGCAGGCTACTTGTGTCAAGATAATGCACAATTATTTATAGTCTTACCCAGCAAGTAAATTTATTGCTTGCAATGTACAAGTCTAGTATTATGTTCGAGTTAAGAAGCAAACATATTAAAGAATAACTCTACGCAAACCCTTTGTATTAAAACGTGTAGAACGTACACATCGCGACACTGTTAGCGCGAACACGACATCGGCGCATTTTCGCATTTTACTTCTAAATACTATTAGCGAGCACGAAATTTTATTACTTACATTATAGGACTAAATGAGCTCTTTTCTTAGCAATAATAACTTGGATGACATCCCTTCGTTTCAAAAAGAAAAACTGAAAAAACCGGCAATTGCTTGTTCGCGCTAACAGTGTCGCGGTCTGTACGTTCCATAAATAGATTTAATTGTACTTGCGGCATAACAAAATGGTTTCAGGCACTATTTGGAAATTTGTCGTAATGCCTGTTAAGAGAGTGAAAAGGAAACATATCAATGAACAGCATAAAAATATTTTCTCCCGAAAAGCAAAATCTGATGAGTGTGCGGACTGCATACAGCGCTCAGCATTTCCTTTCTTCCTATTTGCCCAAAAGGCTGTACTGTGTCATAGATGGGGCAAGATAGTGCCTCTTCAAAATAATTTTGCGTACATATTTATGTAATTTTCCTCAATTGTTCTGAAGGTTAAAGGAACACAAAAGTAACCTTTCTAGCTTATGCGTTTTTGGTATGCCATGTAAAAATATTGAAGAGTTAATTACAAATATTCATAGCAATTAGCTTTTTTCACAATAAAGTTTGACAAAAATATTGCTCCAGATACCGGATATTATCATTTCCAAGAATGACCTTTTTTCAGACTTTTTATTTCATTTTGTTTAAAGGCAAAACAATCACCATTACGAATGTAATTCTACTCTCATCAACAATATAAGTCACCCAGTCTTAGCCGAGGTGTCTAGAGAGGTCATATCACGATATCTTGCAGGAGAGACTTCTCATTTCTCGTCGGCGTACGTTGTTTCTTTATAACACCCCTACATTATAAAAAAAGACCATCTTCCTTCAATCTACTCGTAAAAAGAATGCCAGAGTTCTGCTGCTAAGATCCAGGAGCCCACACCCTATTTCGCCTCCCACAAAAATAAAACAAGACTACTCTAACGCCACCTTGGCGTCAGTGAACACAACTCCCTCATTCCTGCTTTTTCGGTGTTCGAAGAAAAAATGAACCTGAATCGTCAAACACAAGCGTCAACTCGAAAATCTGCCTTGTAGTTGTCCCGTCCCGAACTATATCATCTAGTGCATCAAACTCTAGAATTCGGTTTGACATTCCTCTGACAAGCGGGTAATTTTCTCTTACGTATCTCCGAGTCTACTGCATTTTCGCACTTTGAGTTACTTACTTCGGACGTTGGCGTGTCTCTAACTGCTGCACTCACATACAATTCCAAAGTCCAAAACCACGCAAGTACCGGAAAAAAGGCGTGTTGAGGAGGTACCACGATTGGTCCATACAAAGTCAGACCACGTGGTTGAGATCTTTCGCTTGTCTGGAACGAAGTGGGGCGGTTCGACCCCTTCCTCGTCTCCGCTGAAACGTGACTCGGGGTACAAGCGCCCGACTGCCAACAAAAAGCAAGACGAGAGGAGCGGTCTTTGGTTTTTCCGTCCCTACAGCAACTAGATTTCATTCAGTTACCTATATTTTTATTTTATTTTTTACTGCGAGAGCTGTTATGGGTTTTTGCAACCACTGAAAATGACAACCGTTGTCGTTGTATTATCTGTAATACTAGTTGTTGATATTCTTGATGTTATAGTTGGCGTAATAGGGCGTGGGGGTGCGTCCGTCGAGATACTGCCAACTGCTTGAAAAAATATCGGCTGACGGTCTCGTAAATTGTTAAAGATGTCCGCAGCGTGTGAAGCCGGCGCGTTACCGATGAGCTACGAAACAGCATTGTCAATTCGCTTTATTACGCTTTTTCATGGAGAAAACGTTAGTATAGGTCTCGAGTAGGACCCGCTAGATGGGTAGTACTCTCCTCTTCTTCCTACGTCGCATGCTTCCCCCTCTTTGCAAATATCAGCTGATCTTCGAACATCTTATCTCTTTTTGGCTGCAAGAATGTGTTTTGATAGGCAAAAACAAACACTAAGATTTGAAAGTAACTTGTAATTCGAGTATAAGTTACTCGGAAAATATAAGTAAAGTCAACTACTAATTACAGAATTTAAGTGTAATTGAAATTTACTGAACTGCTCTGAAAAAGTTATTAAACTACAGTAACTTGAGTAGAGTAGTTGAACTACGTACAAGTCTGCTAAGCAGTCCCAAGCGGCATGCGCTGAAACACGACAAGAGCACGGCGCAAAGCTGCTGACGCGTGTGTCTTAGCGTCGCAGTTGTTGTGAGACGCCGAAAGACGTGTCCCAGCTATGGCTGTGACTGTAATGCGAGATTAACACGAGACTGCTCATTTTTAGTTCGACAGAGAACTACGTGAAGCACGCACATTTATACCTAAATATTGACCGTCGATTGCTTTTGGCTCGAGTTTAACGCCATTTTCCTAGAGTTATCAGCACTCGCAATTTTAATATTGGAATAAGGGGTGCCTAGTAGTCGTGCATTTCATATTTTGACCACGCGTTAAAAAGAACCCACTGTTGTTGCTGTCTTTTTGTGTGTCTGTGTGTTGTATGCGATTTCGGCTGCTCATATTTCCCGATGGCGTCGAACAGTCCAAGCAAGTTGTCCCTGTAACCACGATCTAATTTAACTTGTTGTTACTCAGTTTACAGTGCGTCATCTGTTAACGCGCGAACAAAATCGACCATTGCTCGCATTTTACTTTGAGCAAATATTGGCGAGCAAAATGTGTTTCCTCATAAGCTGATGCGTCAAGTGAGCACTTCCAGCCGCACTAGTAATTTAGGTGAAAGTTTGGTTTTATTCTAAGAAAAACAGAAAAAGATACCGGTGGTTGTTTGTTCCTGTTAACCGATTCCCACGGTGTAATGCTGCTGCGAGCCTAATGGTGGATTTATCAAGGTTCTTTTTCTTCATATGACTTAATAAACTGCTGTCTTAGTAGCGCAACGCAATCACATTCTTTTTTTAAGAACGGCATATCAAACAAAGTTACATGGTCGTATCCTAGACGATAGAAGCGCCTCAATGTCGTGAGCATTTTACGTTTTGAATTGACACAACGCATAAAGTTGGGCGAGTTGGTTTGACATTATGAAACGAGAACAGCGCGAAAATAAACGAGGAACGAGTAGAAGAGGTAACGACAGGCACGGCGCTGTCGTGTCTGTCTGTCGCTAGCACTTCTACGCGTCCCTCGTTTATTTTCGCGCTGTTCCTGTTTCATGTTGAATGGATAATAGCTAATTTGTCGTCGGACATGTTTTCAAGAACTGATATACAAAAAAAGCTTCAAAATGTATTTGTGTTAGTTGCGCGTCTAGATGTCGAGATGACACTTAGAGTGTAAGCGAAAAATTTATTACATTATAACAAATACCCCCCCCCCCCCCCCCCCCCAATGAAGACACCGGCGTGGCTTGTGATGATTCGCTACCATCGCTGTGAGGGCCGACGTTATTTCCGGGGTAGAATTTCCGCCGCCCTTTTGCACATAAATTCGGTGTCTAAAAACTCCTAAAGGTTCAATTTTTCAAGTAAATAGCGCGGAGCAAAACTTTGTTGTCTGAATTTTAAGAGCTGTGGCAAATTTGTAAGGTTGGGCAACAACCCTCGAATTGAATGGTCAAATTCTTTAAAAAGTTAATTAGTGCAATTAGGTAGCTTATTTAATAATTATGGTTTACACTTGCAACATGACGTCCGCCCCGGTCGATAACATTATCTCAATGTTCAAGCAATATATTATATAGGATGGTCCAAGTGACCAGGCTCGATCTAAAATGGACCGTAAAAATCGACGCGTGCACGTAGCAATCTAAACTTTTCGTCAAAGGTGCAATTCGCAGGTCGGGTTTCTCTTGTAAAATTACAACGCGTAGTTCTTTTTCTGTAAAAAAATAAGGCCAAGAAACCTGCCAGGGTCTACGGCGGGCAGCGACGCAGACGACAGGGGTTCAATAGCGGGGTGCGTTTGGCGTTCGTATTGATAGATGGCGCTACCTCCTTTTCGCGACGGCTCGCCACCATCATGGTTTATTAAAATGGACATAATATTTTTGAAATGTACTTTCGGTTAAAAAATAAATGCGGACAATAAAAGCAAAACAGGTAAAAAACGCGTCAGTACAACGGCGGCGCTTTTGCTGCTAATGGATTTCGTCTGAGTGTCGTGTGCTTTCTTTCGCTGGCCGGCTGCACCTTCGGACGCTGCTCCCGACGCCATCTATCAATACGAACGCCAAACACACCCCGCTACTGGACTTGGTCGTCTGCGTCGCTGCCCGCCGTAGACCCTGGCAAGTTTCTTGGCCCTATATTTTACTAAAAGAGTACTAGGCTTTGTAATTTCAGAAGAAAAAACCGACCTGTGGAATACACCTTTTATGAAAAGTTTAGATTGCTGCGTGCAGGCGTCGATTTTTACGGTCCATTTTAGATCGAGCCTGGTGACTTGGACCACCCTATATATACCTGAATTGTAAAAACCTCTAAAGGAGTGGGCAAAATTTCAGGCGAGTGTATTGGGGTTACATGTGGCTTCTATCTTTTGTTACATAGCCCGAACGCCAGAGAGGCATGTGCATATTTTTGTATCGGTATTTGAGAAAGTCTCTCATAATCTTGAAACTGAGGTCTGCCCTACTGCTGAGCCGCCATCGCTACACCACCGCAGCAACTACGTGATTTTGCTGCGGCTACACACACTATTAACGGTCAACTGCGGGAGAGGAGGAGACTAGAGAGCGCTGGGGGTTGAAGACGGCGAGCTCTGGTTGGAACGATTAGCAGCTAGACGCAAAACTAGCTATATACCTTTGTCCCTACTCACACTTACTAAGCGTTCGATTTTTCAAACGCCGGCGTCCAGCATTCCGCTTTCGCATTCGAAAACGGTTGAAGAGTGAAGCAGAGACAAATGCAGCAAGCTTTCCGTCTACCCACTAATCATTCATATCAAAGCTCGGCGTTCTGACATCCCCCGCGCGCTCTCGCCTCCTCCTCTCCCTCACTTTCTGCACGCAGAGTCCCTGACAGCGTAATAAGGCAGGGTGGGGCTTATTAGCTTAGTGCTTCTTGTTCTGTGATTCGTTCTTCGGGCGTTCTAATTGGCTAGTACTGCAACCTCATTGGTTAAGAAGCGATAATGTAATGCTCGGGAGTCGCCAACGCCTTGAGTTTTGAGAGCCGTCACTGACTTTAACAATGTCACTATACTTCGTTTCGTCGTTAGACTCAATTTAGGTGGATGTTATGGCCCGCTCTAAGCCCCGCCAACAGATCAGTGGCCCTGCCCACTATTACTACTGGATTGGCTTGGCTGCTGTGCCGAATGAGCTTGCGAGCCTAATGTCTTCCTGTCGCGGCGTCCGGCGCGGTCTAGTCGGCGTCTGACACCGCCGTGCGCAGCAGACGCGCGGCAGACCTCCGCTATCGCCTGATATCCCGCCACCCTCTATCGTTGAATTCCACCCCCAAGACGCGATCATGATAGACGGCGGTCTAGCATTCTTGCATGAACGAGCCATGGTCCAATACAAGCGTTTGTCAGCCTCTTTTGATGTGCGATAAAAAGCGATCGAGAGGGCTACGAAATATTTAAAAAAAGATATGAAGTTCTTTCAGCTTTCCGGTCCTCATTTTTTTTTTTTTTTGCATGGCATCTGCTAGAAATGGGGGTGAGCGTCATGAAGCAAAATTAAAATGCGACCTATACATACTCGCTTTGGCAGACCGGGTGTGTTGCAAAACGTGAGAGCTACTGTAGAATCTGACCTCCGCTTTTATTTGCGCATTGGGTTGAACTGTGCTAGCGTCAAGCCCTCGCACCGATCTCGCACACGTGCCCCCGGGATCGTTTTTTTGCCCCAACATATTACCCTTGAGGGTGCGGAGGCAGGTGCTACTTCGTGTCATCCGGGGGTAGATGGCGAAGCTAGCAGGGACACCCAAGACCGAAGCTCGGCTACTCCACAGAGAAAGGCCAGGCAAGGCACGCTTGCACAGGTTGCGAACCCGGGCCAATGCATGTGTTTCAAGCTATCTGCGTCCCAACTCTTCAGGGGCAAAGCTTAAACGTCCTCCTGTAATGTTTCTCTGTGGCATTTCTTTTAGCACTAGAAAGACATTATTTGTTTTGACCAGCACGCAGCCGACAGACACTGCGAGCTGGGAGAAGAAAAAACATCAAATGTGCAACGTCATGGTGTCTCGTCAAGGATCGTATGAAAGAGTGACAGACGAGCCTATGAGCCTACACCTACACGGTTGCCTCTATTTACTTTTTCAACTACATCGGGAAAAACGACAAATGACCAACATATTCTATTATCGCTGAGCCAAGCAAGTAGAGGAAAGATTCATTGACTGCGTTTCTACGTTGTTTTATTTCTCCCATAAACTTGTAACGTCGGATGAGCATAGGCTTAAAGTGAAATAAAGTGTAAAAATTCTTTAAGTCAGAATTACGAAAAAAACTTTTTATTTCTTTATTAAACGCGTTAGAAAACACCTCCTCTGCATCAGGCAGGTGAAACAAACCTGCCACACTCACGTAAAGAAGTGCTTATTTATACAGCAATATTACCTTACGCAATGCAACACGCTTAAGGGGAGGCTGGATAAACAGGTCATCGTTTTGGCACCGGAAATGGCGTTGGAACTGTTCCGTTGCAGGAAAGGATTGTCGTACGTGCAAGGTCCGTCGGGAAAGACAATAGGAAGACAAGGCAAAAGCCCTGCTAAGAGACGCATCTTGAATAAAATATTCAGCCGTGCTCGGGAAGCCGGTATCATCTTTCGCATCTCTTTACTTCAACGTTAGGGCAAGCCCCTCCAATCCTTGCGCCAGCGAAACAGATTGATCAAGCTTGTAGTGTGTTCTGTTGTTGTTGTTCTGTTTTTTATGGATACCGAATATGTGCAGCTCTGTAGTTGATGTAAAACTAATGATTGTGAAACGAATAACCGTAATATGCTAGCGGTGGTCGAGTGCGCTGATGTACCGTGGCTGGGAGCAGGCAGAAGGGAAGGTACCGATGCAAGACAAACTGATCATTCAGGAGGGCTCACTTCTGCATGAACGAGCATCGTACCGGTACGCGATCCTGCAGTCACTACTGAGCGAAATCACTCGAAAAGCCCAGCTTTGCCGCCGCACTGTAATAGCAAAATTGGTGTATAAACATTCGCAATGCTCAATTAGCTTTTTCCTTTACTTTCCATAATTTGTTCTAGAGTTTTAGAATGCCGCCTAGTAAAATGTGCAGAAACGTGGTCATAATCAATTTAAACTTTTATTTCATTACCCTCGCAAATTCACACAGTAAAAAAGAAAATTATAAAACTTAGCAGCAGAAGAAGAACCAGAGGACCACCACCTATATTTTGAACGACAAGATGAGAATGGCTCCTGTATTCAGCTAGTTTTATTGCCAACTCAATGTTTGACCATGTTCAGTAAACAGCGTTAAACTGTAACGATTAGCAAAGCCGGGTAGGTTGACGAAATGAAATAAACAGCGCATACCACACAGCCAGAACAAAATACATTGTTCTTAATGAGTGTCTATGACTATTTACATTGTTACGGATTGTTGTTTTCTAATTCAAAAGGAGTAGGTGCCTGACAAGTCATTGGCGCCCTTCTATCTACTTTCAGAAAAAATACCGTCACAAATAATGAAGAAGAAACATAAGAATGTCAAGTTTCCTACATGCCTAATACCATAAATTCAAACTCTCTGACAAATCACAATTCGTTTTGCAACAAAAACATTTTTTTATTACGAAGTAAAAAAAAAGCACTCGAAAAGAACTATAGAAAGGCAAAAGTCCACAAACATTTCACAAGTGAAGAAAACATTATGCTAACTCTGCTTATATATCTATTAAAGATTTCGGAAGAAATCAAAGGTAAATGACGACGATAAAAACGTAAAAAATAGGTATCAACAACAAAAAATGGAATCACTCCCCACAAGGTTATTTTATGTTCACTCAGATATCAAAGCATCACCGACAAACAAGAACTTCGGTTCTGATCTAGAAATCCAAATGTATATGTATATATATATATATATACTGAAGCAACAACTACATGATGAGAAAGTTCTCTTATCCCGACCGAGGCAACAAAGGAGCTAAAGTGACGCAAGTGCGCTGCATTTCGTGATCCTGAATTTTGTGCCGCCTACGACAATAAGGGAGCGCCCCAGTACCACAAGCAGCCTATCCTTAACATGAACAACGTGGCAGCAAAAACAACCACGCGGCAATAAACGAGGAAATCACACACAATACTAGCCAGTGCCTGGAGTCCAGTGATGCGCCCATCTGTCAAACAGCCTTTCGCTCCTTGATTGTTTCTGTCTGAATAAATGACCGACCGCCTGTCTCAGGTTTCGGTACGATTCGCGTAAGCCTACCTCTCCCTTGTGTTTCCCTATCTGAGGGGCGGTTCGGGACGACATATGGGATTTGTCGCACTGATATATTCTAAGCCTCTTCTTATTTATTGCAGAACGTATATACCCACGGCGGTGAGCACTGCTGTCAGAACGCCGGACCGCACTCGGTATCTTCTGATGAGTGTATGGGGTTACGCGTTGCTACTAACGGCATTACAGGTAAAGTATTACTTTTTTCTGTAGCGTAGTAACGTACTCGTTATATATATTTTTTTTTCCAACTATCCAAGCGTAACGTACTTACCATACTTATTTAGAGCAACGGTAACGTAGTTGGGTAATTCCAACTCAAAACAACCCAGACGTTGAACTCTAACCATTTCAATTTTTAAAAGAAACTTCGTGGCTTTTTGCTTTAAGGTCCTAAACCTTTTCCTAAAATATGTTCGCCCAAAAACTTTTTGTTTTGATGTGAGCGTGGTTTTAACTTTAAAAATGGTAACAAACTGGACATGAGCTAACAATTGAGTAAAACTAAGATTTTCTTCGAAGGACTTCACAATTTATATTAGATTATTCGAACGGCGTTTAGCTTCCTATGTTGTGATATTAATGAAACTTTTGTTGTTATAATATTTTTGAAAAACTGAACGAAATTCGGAAAACTGTTTACATTTCTATGTGTTCTGTTTAATTATCGCTTAGCGCCTGGAAATTGTAGCTTTTTTCTCGTTGGAAGCCCTGTAGATGTAATATAAATGAAAATTGTTTAAATCTGTACAACCAAATACTTCAAAGAAAAACGAAAAGTTCTCAACGTGTGAAACGCTCCTTCGATGCCTAAACAGCCATTTATTCTACCATGAGGTGGTTCAATTAGAAATACGAAAACATATCTACTTTGAAGAGTAGTTTATTGCCTTTCATATATGAAAGTTTATTCGAAATGTTTTTTTCCTAAAGCGATAAAAAAAATATCGAAGTTGAGCTCCCGCGGCGGAACACGGACAACGGACAGGCTTTTTAGCTCATCTTCGTCGCAAAGTACGCCACTGTCGACATTGCAGCCGTACGAAACGCACGATTGTTTGTCTTGAGGGGAGTGTCCAACGCGGGTAGACGCAGAAAGGTTGTGGTGTCCTAAAGATATTAACGGGAGAAGGCTTGCTTCTCCCGTTAATGACACTCGCCAGGGTCAACGGCTGGCGGCAACGCAGACGACTGAGTCGAGCGAGCGGTGGGTCGCGTTTGTGGACGTATTGAGTGACGGCGTCGGGAGCAGCGTCGAAAGGTGTAGTCGATCAGATAAAGAAAGCAGACGATGCACGCAGACGAAATCTGTCGGCAGCAAGAACGCTGGCGTTATGCAACCGCGCTTTTTTTTAACTTTAAGTTTTGCTTTGTTGTTTGCATGTATATTTAAACCATGGGTACGCAACAGAAAGATCATCTTCATTTTAGTAAATCACGGTCGTCGCGAGCAGTATCGACAAGGACGTAGCGCCATCTATCAATAAGTGCGCCCAACGCATCCCGCCGCTCGGTTCAGTTGTTTGCGTTGCAGCCCGCCGTTGACACTGGCAAGTTCTGTGGTCATATTTTTACATAGGCAATTTTACAAAGATAAAACCGAATTCTGAAATACAGTTTTGACGAAAAGTTTAGACTGCTTCATGTAGGCATCGATTTTTACGCAGAGCCGTGTATAGAGAGAGTTTGGCCATTGATTCGGAAAGTATAAGAGAAAAATGAGGAGCCACGATTGGCCGAAAGCGGGCTGGGCGTGTTCAAGGGCATCTTGACCGATTCTAATGTGGCAAACCAGACGCCGGGAATAATTTCCTGGCCGTGGTCGCGAGAAACAAACTTAAAAAGTGTGTCGGAGTAACTCTCGGTGATTGAAAATATGGTGCACGTGATGTTGTCAATCACGGTAATCCAAATTCATGTTTGAAGAGGGCGACTAGCGGAATGATCGACATAATCCGTACGCCAGGCGCCGAGGGCAGGGAATCTGCTGTACGAGCCGTCACACCCTGTCCGAGCAAAACAGAGTTGAGCGGCACATTTGTTTCTTGCATCTATCTGCATGATCTTGATTGAAACATCACGGGCAACCTGTTTCCTTCTATGAAGAGTTACTACATTTAACTCTTATGCGCTTATTAAAACCATATATCTATGATTCAAGATTGATTCTAGCTACCACCACTAGGGGATTGTTTTCGACTTCTGGTTGGCCAACAGAACACTTCAAGCCCTCTTCTGCGTCTGGTGCACGCCCTGGCTCGGCCCGCCCCTCCACTTGACCAAACTCTCTCTACACACGGCTCTGCTTTTACTGACGATTTTAGGTCGAGCCTGGTGACTTCACATACCCTATATCTATAATCCCAGACGTTGAGCCTGAGCAGCATTCACTAAGCTTCGAATGTCCGATGCGCGTAGATATGGTGACAGATACAGTCACTGGCTGCTTAAGAATCAAGCGGCGTGGCTTATTGTTTCAAACACTCTGTTTTGTGATTCGTTCTTTGGCGTACTTATCGGCTAATGCTGCAGTCTCATTGGCTGCGGAGACATAATGAGATGCTTGAAATTTTCCACGTTCTACGTTTCTTAAGTTCTCAGTTACAATTGGGGAATCTTCCAATGCACACGAGTTTCGTAAGCGCACTTCGAATAGTAATTATTTCTTCAAATAAATATATGAATGATAATTGGAAAGGAAGTCATTTTCTTTAAGATTTCTAGGATTGAATTGTACACGCTTCTGTGTCAGATGAAAACAAATACCTGACAAATTGAACAATCCGGGTAAGTTCAGTTCCCCAATAAAAAAATCTTATATGTATAAGAAATTGCTTGGCCCAATAAACGCTTATTTTTAAATAATAACATATAAGAGCATACAAGGACCTTATGAGAACATAAGAACAATATAAGCGTTATAAGAAACCGATAAAAAGTTTCTTCTGACTTCTTTTGTAATCTTTTATTGTTCTTATATGTTCTTATAAGGTTCTTGTATGCTCTTATATGATCTTATTTAATAATATACGTTTATTGGACCAAGAAATGTCTTATATATATGACTTTTTACTAGGGTTGTGGGCCCTTCTATGCAGCCAGAACTGAAAGATACTGTACCGTGCCTCAAAGGTGACTCGTCATGCAAGAGTGAGGATTCGGTCCATTAATATTATTGTAAGAGAAGTTGAAAGTATTTTTTTTTTAATTTATCTTTTGTTTCGAAACTATCTTTAAGACTTCAAGACGTCTTTGCGGCCTCCTTTTCCGGGCAGCCGAAAAAGCGCGAAAAGAGAAAGATGGCTTGGAATGGCAAATGGTAAACTTCTTTCTGTACATGTCGCTACAATAATCACCTTCCGTGAGTTACCATATTTGTTGACTGTGCTGTGACATGAGCCTCGAGCATGCGCTGTTGCCCTCTTTTGCGAAATGTTAGGTGTCTTCACCCCAGTGACTCAACACCTTTTTGCCTCGGTGATAAGCGCTGGAAAGGTATATCTCCTCAGATCCCGCGTACATTATTGTGGGTATTTGTTCTCTATACGAAAAAAAAATACAGGGGTATTCCGCAAGCTGAGGCCGAATGGAAATCCTTGTGTACAACTTGAGCCGTCGATTTCATGACTGTTTGGCGGGGTATGCATGGCTCAGAAGAGCCACGTTTACCTTTTAAAATGGCGACGGCGTTGATTTAAACGTCCTATTTACTTTACCCAAGTAATTGTCATAAGTTTCAATCTATCTCGTTTTGCTGATAATTGGAACCTCAAACAAATTTATGCAGGTTGGAGGATTACAAGAATACTAGAGACCTTCTGGGTATTAGTTGAATTATTTTTCAACGGACAGTTTGTTTTGCGATTATGTTTAATAGAAGGCATATCCTCATATAGAAAAACATCATGCTTACAGCTGTGAATGTTTTGGAGCGACATTTTTGTACCTTATACTCAACCAAAATCACTTTTTTATGTAACTATGTGCGATGTACGCCAGGTCTAAGGAGCGTATAACAGCTCAGAAGTATTCCCTCGCCAAAGAGAATAGTAGATTGTCTCCAAAATAGTTTTACATCGACAGCAACGGCGCCAGAACTTTGTTTCTCCGGGCCAACGAAAGGTAACAAATTGCTAGCTTCCTCTGGGCCAAACAGCATTTAGAAGTCTAGCAACGTCTGTAGATCCCATGGGTGCTTCGCGGACAAGTTCGTCGGACCAATCCACTAAACCTACTCGAACCCACCTGGGGACTTCCCAGAAAGTCGGTTTGGGCGTTCTTTGTCGAGACGCCTAATACAAACTTAGAAGCGGTCTGTCCTTTAATTTAATTTAGCCTTACCCCAAGAAAAACACAATAGAGAAAAAGGTATAACAAAAACGAAATAATCCTGCTACTTCTCAATCGATTACAGTCTTACCAATACGAACCTCTCAGACAGCGCCGCTAAATTGGAGTTAAAGTTGGAAGCGGTTAGAAGATGCGGACAACGCAAGCCGGTATAATACAACAAAACAAAATCTCGAACATACCTAACTTTAAAACAAAAGCAGTGCAAATATTTTGTTCCTAAAGCTTTTCTTGCTGATTTTCTTTAGAGTCAGTTTCGGTTCAGCCGTTTTTCATGTTTTCTGACCAATCACCGAGGCTCAAGAAGTTCGCCAAACAAAGTTGAGGCAGGAGCTACGGCTTGCTTTTCTCCGAAGACGATACGAAATAAATTTCAAAGCTCGCAGTTTGGACGCGTTCGGCTGAGATTATTGAATGCTGCGTTCACTGCTGGACTCCTGGAGAAAATATCCGTAATCAGTGCTCGTTGGCATAAACGATGAGCCGCTCGACGCAGTTGTGAGTCTAGGATGCACCAGTCAGCGAGACACGAAGTTGGGGTTTACTCATAGACGATGGAGCACTTTGCGTCCCGAATGCGACGGCTTAAACGGTCTAGAACATGGCGCTCTATGTACGTGGGTTAGAGGCCATTGGGTGGCTATCCCGTAAGTATGCCTGAATTCGGGAAAGCTTATACGGGAGTGTGATGAGTAGAGCGTTCCACTAGAGCGGGTTCTCGAGAAGCCTTTTCACTTCCAGTAAAGCCCGCTGAAGAACAACGACCGCCACTTTCGCCATTAGATTTCAAGCCCGCTGCCCGCTGAAGAACAACGACCCATACTTTCGCCATTAGTTTTCATGCACACTATTAGCTATTGGCGGCGTTCAATGATGTTGATAAAACCCACAATAATTTCGAGTGGCTTGGTCGACGACAGAGCTGATAAGTACGACCGGGAGCGTATTTGAAGTCGCAAAGAAACAATGCTTACTTTATTTTTCGCACGTCGGAATAGCCATGGCGGCACCTACAGCGGACAAATTGGCCGGCGACGGGTCAACTTTCTTGATCGCTGGCTCCTCTTTGTTCCATTATACTTTCATGTTAAACGTTGAGTAGTAGTCGATGCTCTTCAATTTTTGACAGCGGTGACTGTCGCAGTCGATCAAGGTCCAAAACGAGAGAAACCTGGAAAACGCTGCTTCCGGACATTGAAAATCATTTGACGAATTTTAATTCATTTTTCATTTTATTAATTGAAAATATACTGCGTCTCCAACACGTAAATTTTAGCGGGTAGGGGAGCATTAAAAAATTATAACGTGCTATAATACAATTACTAGCACTATCTCGCTACAGAAGGAATCGCGTTATAAAGCCGTCAAATGATGGAAGAGTCATCATATCATTTGACAGCGAATTCCATTCGTTAAATGTCATTGGGAAAAAGTAATACGTTAAAACATCATAGTCAAGTTTGATTCGTTTTAATGCCATGTTATGAATTATTTCGACAAGCTGGCAGTTGGAAAATTTAATATATATTTCGCTTCTAACATCAAAATATTTTAAAATTAAAACTAATATATAAAATTATATATATATTAGGACAGTACTCTTGACCTACGTCTAGCAGATATCCGCTATTAGTTCTAATACATTTGTTTTATGCTGCAGTGTACGTCATCGTGCAGGGGTTTTCACCGTAATTAGTTGAAAATTTCCCAACCAATATTGACCTTTTTTGCTTTAAATCTGAGCTATTTTGCATGTCTTCACGCTGTACGTTTCTAGTGACCGTCATTTTAAAGTCATTATAAGCATACTAGGTGGCTATGGTTTTCTAATAATTTATTCTTGATATAGGCATAATTTTCAAGCAATAGGAAAAAACAGAGGAACACAAAATTTAGCTGAGAATGTCTAAAAGGCGATTCGTATCACCATCAACGATTTCTGGAATTCAAAAAAAAGGAGTTTCAGAGAAGGCGTCTTTACTCGGTACCCTCGAAGACAACCTAGGTCGACGTCCCACCTGGAAGATAGGAATATTTTTGGGGCGAGGCAAACGAACAACTCGACTGTCGTTCATCCAGACATTTTTAGAACTTCTCTCATAAATTTTGGTTCACGGAGTCTGCATGGATCGCGAGACGCCATGTACGAACTGCTGGACTAAATGCTTGTAGGCCAAATCAGAAGTTAATGAAAAATAAGACGAACTTGGCATCTAGGTTGAAGTGGACGAATGAACACTTCAACTGGACTCCCGACCAAATGAAGAAAGTAGTCTTATCGGACCAATTCAAGTTTATGCTGTTTGGTAGCAATGCAATTCAACATGCGTTTCGTCGAAAGGGTGTCAGATTTGATCCTTGCTATCGGCTGCCTACAGTGAAGCATGATGGACGAGAGCGTCATAGTACGGACCTGTTTCTCTGCTCCTGGTCCGCTGAGTTAACCTGTTTGTCTTTGCAAGACGCCAATGTTCCTCTTTCTTTCTTCTCGTGGTGTTGGTCCCCTTCATCAATTTTATGGAATGACGGCGAAGATCATTTGTAAAAGCGGTAACGATAGTAATAATGATAGTAATACTGTAAACGACATATTTCTCGCGGGCTCAATATTTCACGATTTAGGTCAGAGCTGAAGTTTTGATATAATTTGCGAGTTCTAATTTTCGCGACGAGCTGGGATTGTAATATAGATTCCAATGTGTCTACATTTTACCGAAATTGTTCGCGGGACCTATTTTTGCGAATTCAAGGCGCTTTGCGAATTTCGCGAAAATTAAGTCCTTACAGCATTTATTTTAACTCAAGAAAGCCGCGGTTAAAACATATAGCCCTATCACTCTTATAGACCTCCTTCATCGTTATACAATAAAATTTGGTGAAGGCAAAGAACACCTCGAGCACAAGGAAATAAATATAATCCTTGAAGACGTCATGCTTTCCTGGGAACAGGGAAAATTATTTCCTAGCTACAAATTCTAGAAAAACAGTGATTCCAATCACTAATTCAGTTTTATGTAAAATTTATTCAGGAAAAGGAAGCGACACCTGATGGTGTTTCCGGGTCAGTCACCGGACTTTAATGTAATCCACCATCTTTGGGTAGGGTTGTACTGTCTTCTGAAGTAAAAGAAAGCCAGTAACACCGAGCAGACGTTTGACCAACTGTAGCAGGAATGGGAGAACCTAGAACAGTCTTCAACAATTAGCTGGATTTCATGACTGATTGCTGCCAGGTGGTTATCTATGTTAAGAGCGTCTCTATTTAGTATTCACCAGCTTAAGCTCATACTTGAAGATGAGGGCTAGCACAGTGTTCTATTTTGTCGCAACAGACATATTATTGACAATGTCCTGTTGCGCTGCTGGAACCAATTTCGGAATCTAGGTTTATAAGAAATTAATTTTAATTCATATTTCAGTAAACATCAGTTTGTA
This sequence comes from Ixodes ricinus, assembly GCA_037355805.1. Classification (NCBI taxonomy): domain Eukaryota; kingdom Metazoa; phylum Arthropoda; class Arachnida; order Ixodida; family Ixodidae; genus Ixodes; species Ixodes ricinus. Next base: position 17,685 of record JAZHYW010002635.1, read on the forward strand.
CCATATACAAGAGGTAAGCATAACTTTACATAACTTATCTGCAAGCATTAAAGTTGTCAAGAAAGTTAACCCCGTAAAACTGAGATATCATATATTGATGTTAACTGCCCTAAATGTTTTAGTATATTTATCTTCGGTCTTTCCTCTAAATACTGAACATTACATTATGAAAGCCAACTTGATACAAAAGAGTTCATTGCATATCAATCGAGCAACCTTTTCCACCCTATTCATTTTTTTCTACAACGAAACTGTAAATGGTTAGGGTTCCATGCTTTTTGGTATCCGTGTGCTAAAACAAAAGTCAGAAATTGAATGTAAAAGCGCTCCATTGTATACAAACGCATATACGCCTCGTCACCTCGATACGCATTTTGATAAACTCGTCGAAACGTGTGATAATGGAGACACATCCGCGAACAATGGGCCCTTTTCCCACTCGAGTCGTGCGACGTCACCGCTTTACATATATAAGCGCAGCAGCTGCCGAGCAGGGCATTTCATTGTGCGCTGATGTTGTTATGGGAAGGCCACGTATTGTTGGGACACCCGGAAGAGCAACGTGCCTATGACGTCGCAATCGGTCATCTATAGATTTAACTTTAGCAAAGAATCTCAACAAAGTGTGAATGGATCCATTAGTGCATATCATAGTGATCACAAAGGAATTATGACTACCATTTCAAGATGCTTTTTTGTATCTCTTTGTGAATTATTTGTTGTGGTGCCTTACAGTTTCCCTGTCCGACCACCTTTCTAAAGTGAAATGGCTCCAATTGTTTTTTATTCCTAGAGCTGCTGCGGATAACATTCAATATTTGCGTATTCCAGAATTGGCCTTGTCAGTGTAGTATACGCAGTTTCTTTTGTTTTGCCGGACGCAACAAACATGGCGCCCAACGAGATTTCGATTCGGAGGTACACCAAGTGAAACCGGCCAATAGTCGCCTTCTGCGCATTGCCATCTTTGAGCATGGTTAAAGTTGAAATATTTGCCTAAATCTAGCTATATTTATACAGTACCAACTCGCTCAACTTATTAACTTGATGAAATCCATGTTAGCTGTAGAACGCGTACGGAGCTTGCGCTGTACTCCTATTTTGCGGAATATCAAATACCGCGCATGTGCCCGCAACCTAGTGACTCTACATTTTTCTACGGCATACTAAGCGCTGAAATGATTGATATTAGCGTCGAGATGTTTTGGTGGAGCCCTCTTGTGGTTTCCTTCCGTGGCGTCACGATCAGAAATTTTCTCGCCGCGACGTCTTGAGTTGTAATCTATGACTACTTATCATCAGTTGCGAACTACAGCCTCGACGGTGCGTGAAATAAAAACACTGGAAATTCAGAGTCGTCACATGTTCAAGCCAACATCATCACAGTTCACACTCTGACGACCTGATTTCCATCGATTAAAGAAACATTAATCCTCAAGAAGACGTCACAATGAGCGTCTGGCCAACTGTGACTACAACGACGCTTTTGGTAGCGTACGTCGCTAAGACCTGGTTTGTCAATAAAACGAGCTATAATTGACATGTGATTTTTTTTTTCTTCGTCCACCGTCTTTGTTTTTTAAATTCGTTCGAATTAAACTAGCTCACCCGCTCGCTTTCTTTCTCTTTAGAGATATTTATACAGGAGAAATAAACTGGGCCGTATTTACCTAGATACTTGCAAACAAAATGAAATATTCTGCCCCAATAATACACGTGGCGCATGCATCAATGCAACTGCCCAAGTAAATCTAGCATTATAATTAACGTCACGTGATTTCTACACAGATTTGGTTCCTCCTCTAGATTTAGCGTGAAAATTGGACACACGATAACCTATGCACCGAGCTTCCCCGCTCATTGCAGCGAGGAAACCTTTAATGTCTTTAAAATAATTTTGAACTATTGTACCTTAAATACCTCTTTTCCTGCATTATAGGAGTTTAGAGATTAAGGTCACTGTCGTTTACTTATTTTTAATATTTGCAACTACTGTTGTTGTTGTTGTTGTTGTTGTTGTACCGCGAAGTTTTTTTGTTTGCGTAAGTGAATGAAAACGTGTGACAACAATATGTATTATCTTTTTTTTTGCTGTGGCTCAATATGAAACAGAACATAAGAACCGTAGCCAATAGACGAACTATTGTGAATAAGAGAAGTGGTACCGATTAAACATGCAGTACAATCCAAATGAGATATTTTACGTGCTCAAATAGGAAACGTACCTAACAAAATAAGCCTTAAACTTTTTTTCAGCAATATTAGGTTGGTGAGACTCATTTTGCGTTTGGAACGATTCCGAAACAGGCTTCTATGTCGAGATGTCGGTTCCAAAATAGAAGCATATTTTGCAGCCGCGCTCAAATGAATCTCGTGTCTAAAATATTATCTAAAATGTTTTTTTTTTTTTAGATTGAAGCTTCTTTTTTTGACGTATTTGTTTCATCTAGGTCCAGAAAACATTTCTGAGAGAGTTCCAGTTGTTATGGCACTCCCACAGAATTGTTTTTCTTTCTTGTAAAGGACAAATGGTATACGGTGTGATATGTAGAAGTGACAACTTAAAGAACGCTATTCCAGCAGCAATCACCTCACAGAGCAGACTCTTTTTTTTTCGGTAATGACTGTACTACATGTGTGTCACACGCATTTCAAGCGCAATTTACACTGGTGACATTTGAAGAAGCGGCAAATCAGAGAACTCCGAGGGAAAGGCAGAGTGTCGGGATGCAGCCTGATTGGCCGCTCGAGGGACTGTCATCTGTCTAAATGACATTTCAAATTCCCGCGTCACAAAATTTGGGACTGACACAATATAGACAATCTGCCGGTAATCCCCGAAGGAACAAATGCAGCTTAAGAATTCCAAACCTAAAGGTGGTGTGTTGTTGCTGTTGTTGTAGTTGTTGTTTCAACTGCAAGACGCAAATGGCACAATGATATTGAGCGCAATGCTGTTCGTGTCAACGTTTTGCCGCGAGTCTAGATATTCAAGAAAATAAGACAATTTCCTGGCTTCCCACAAATGTGCCCCAGATTAATGTGGACATCTGATATTTAAAAAAAAAATATGCCAGTGACCTCTGGTCTTCGTAGTCCAATAAATAACGAAATTCAGTATTTAATGTGCGACCGTTTAAAATTATTTAGAAAACATTAAAACATCTCTTGGTAGGGTGAAAGGCCTCTATTTTTAAATTTGCCAAGTAGCCTGAGCGGTTAGATTAGATGCATAGGTCACGTGACCTCACTTTCTCTGCTAAATTTAGCGGAAAAACTAAATTGTTGGAGAGCTCACGTGACATAAATTTCCTGCTTAGTTCAGCGGCAAACTGAAGGTGCATAAGTCTCGTGACATTGATTCTCTCGCCACATTTAGCGGGAACCCAATTGGTGTACAACATATCTCGTGACCTCAGATCACGTAACGTCAAGCTTTCCGCCACATTTAGCAAAATACATGAATTGGTGTATAGGTTCACGTAACGTAACGTTACGAGAATTTCTTTCTTATTTTATCGGGAAACTGAATTGGTGTATAGATCACGTGAAGTCAGGTCAAGTGACATCAATAGACGTCGTTTAAACTAAACAACAGTTTAGTTTCCACGCTATATTTAGCGGGAAATGCACGGACGGGCGGACGGACAAATTTTGGGATTGGGGGTCGCGTTAAAAAGCTTTTTGCGTTTAGAAAAAAAACGCGAAGGTAAAGATGTTGGCAAGGACATTAGTGTCCTTCTTCACTCCTTTTCCTTCCAAAAACATAAGTGAACTGTCCACATTAACATATATGAACAAACTAGCTTCGCAAAAGCCCATAGCGCGCTTTATGACAAGCTCTGCTGTGGAGCAGATTCACGTAAATGTTTCGCGAGCAATTTCATTGGCATGTTAACATTCGTATTATTATAGCGGTTCTTCTATATTTGAAAAAAAAATTGACCGCATCTCCACGTGGTGAATGATGTTGATTGGGGCGAAGCTCTGGTGGTGCTCGTGATACTGATTTTTTTTATTGCTCATTGGTGAGTGCTGAGTTCCGGGTTGCGTTTCGACTTCATCATTACTGCTTTATGGTCGGTGAAATGCAGAGCCAGTGGTTCTTCTAGTGGATTAGCTTGGCTCCGCTAGAAGCCGTGGAAACGAATCTACACCGCTTAAGTCAACGGTCCATGTCAGAAAGAGAATGTGTGGTATGGAACGTGGTTATATACGCATTTGAGCATTTGACCGCAGCGCCCTCTCGTCTATAAACGCTGAGCCAATGCATGCAAAGTTTAATGCGATTATATACGCATTTCACCCCAGCGCCCTCTCTTGTATACCCGTTGAGCGGCTACATGCAACGTTTCATCTATGACATCCTCAGCTCTTGAGTTACTACCACATCTCAGAACCTCCTTGTCGTCCCGCAGTCGTGGCCGAGTGGTTAAGGCGATGGACTAGAAATACATTGGGGTCTCCCCGCACAGATTCGAATCCTGTCCACTGCGCAAAAATTTTTTTCTTTTTATGTGAGCACGGACGCCGGACGGACGGACGGACGGGTGGACAAGACTAGACCCTAAGGAGCTTCTCCCCTAAAATGGCCTCATTCCAGTTAACTCTGGTGTCAAACCATACCCAGGTCTGAGCAGAAAATATCGAGCTTTTGCTTTGTTTTATTTTCTAAAGGTAGGCATCGCTGCATGATGGCGGCTTAATCACTTTTAATGTACTCAAGAGGAATGTCACACACTTATAGTTACGCCCGCCTGTTTTCCACTTTTCAAAACATCCTGCGAAGCTTTCTTTCGAGATCACCACCAGTTGCTTCACCGTTATTTCGTTATTCTCGTCAACGGTTTTAGATTTCCTACCTTTCAACTGCATTTTTTGCTTTGGGAGATGCAAAAGGTGGCAAGGAGGACTTAACTGTGCTGAAGGGAGGCTGGTACACCTTGGTGACGTCAGTGGTTTGATAGAAATCCCTGCACAGTACGCTTGGGAAAACGTATTGTCGCTTCAAAGATGCCTGTCCCAGCTGCCCACAGCTCCGGACGTTCCATTCTTACAGCCATCCCTCAGCCATTGCAGAATTATTTTCTGAGCGTCACCCACTGCATTATCGCAGAAAGCCTGCTTAATGTTTCGAATGGTGTAGGCTAACGAACATTGAAGCTAGAAGCAATTCTGAATGCACGTGTAGTTGTCAGCACTTTCAGTCATATTATATCCGATGATCGCACGCAGCGCTTCACCTGTACAATGGGTCTCGCAGTTGACTGAGTATACGACGAGCAAAAGTGATTGCTCACGCATGTGCACTCCGACCCGTTTGACTGTCCGCCAATTGACATCAAATGCTGTGCCTCGGAGTGGAGAGATAATAAAAATGGCGGGATGTTATTCTTGGACAGATCTGGTACAATGTTAATTAAGAGACAACGCCGAACACGATCCTCGTGTTCCCATTCACTCGCAGTCGTACACAGCCAAAAAAAAAGAGGGGAGAAGTAACCGTGTACGGAACCGCTACTCTTCTCTCGACTGTGCGTGTATGGGATTGTGCGTGGGTATGTGCATGTGCGTTTGCGCGCGAGAGGTAAGCTGTGCGATCAGATTCCAAATAAGGGCCACAGCGGGCAACAATGCTTTTTCTTAAATACCAAAACTTCCTACGCTTTCTTTTTAATTCTGGCGGGATTTTTTTTTTTCACTACAATGTTTGCATAGCAACAGAAACCGGACATTAGTAACATTTAAAAAATTCGCTTCATCTGGTGGACGCGGCGCCACGTGTCCGAATCCGCGATTGCTTGAGAACGCACTCTGAATGTTCATGGACACGATGGTCCCGTCAGCGTGCGTCGTGAAGTCGGCTATTCTCGGACCCTGGAGTCGGATCCAGCCAAACGCTCCGTACTCAAGCAATAGCGACCTCTAATCATGCTTGATGGACTTCTCAAAGGTGTTCCTTGAGGCTAGCGCGAACCACGTCAGAGGTTCATGCAACGAGTAAGATAACCATTCGCAATGCATATTTTATATTCGTTGAATCCTGATCATTTGTAATCGCGATATATCATTTTTATTGTTATTATTCGAAGTTAGCGTAATAATAATAAAAAATGCATCGGATTTTACCAGAAAGATTTTGCTCACGGCAATTTCGCGAGATCCACTTTGATGACAAGTGCTGAGGATTCACAAGGCGCCGCTAAAGAAATCCCAAAGCTCGCACTTAGCCTCGCTGCCCATACTGTCCTCTCTACTCTAGCTAGCGCCTCTGTCTTGTCTACTCTCTTGTCCTTGTCTCTTTCGCGTTATTTTATCATGAACCTAAAGAAGGCTCATAACGTTCTTCGATTCGTACCTTTTTCAAGTCTTGCCCGTTAGCTCTCAGCTTAAAAGATCGGCAGACTCGACTACATGTCCTTTCTGAAATGGAAAAACAGCAAGGTACATGTATAAGCAGGGAACAAAGCAAAACAAAAGATATCCGGGCCTTACTGAAAGTTACACGATCCACTATTTTTCTTAATAATATTTATATATTTATGATTCGCCTAAAGCAGCTTTTTTTTTTCAGTTTCACAGTTTGAAGCGGCAAAGTGCTCGTCTCCAGAGAAGCATCGAAGAGAGAAGTCTGAATGGCGGAGCAAGTCGGTAAGAGACTGCCTAAAAGCTTCCGCGCCACGTTCGCAGTTAAAAAAAAGGAAAAAGAAAGACGCTGCAGCCTGGAAAAAAGTCAGAGCTAACAGACATAAAAAAAAAAGGTTTACAACGGTAGACTTTTTGGGGTTTCGGTTTTCTATCTGCCAGTTGATGTGTTCCTCTTATAAGGCACTGACTCGGACATCTCCGCTCCAGGGTTCACAGATTCGGGTCCGAGCAAATCAAATCTAGCTTCAAACAGACGTCTGTTTTTTTTTCGTTTTCTTTTTCGAAGCCAATTGGTGAAAGACATCGAAGTCCGTCTTCTAGAAATGCTCATTCGATAAAAGGTAGGCGATTGTTATCTTTCTTTTATTAACGCTAGTGAACATTATAACTGACTTAAGCTTAGAGCTTTCACTTGTGTACAAAACCTAGTGGGAGTTAGAGAAGCAACAGCCTTCCACCATTTAACTCGACTGGGGCAATACTACCCCGAATTTTTAAAGTGATCGCTCCTAAGAAGTGCCTTGTTCTTTTGTTTTGTTTTTCTTAATTCGCGATCGAAAACTTTACCTGCTACCTGTCTACTCACAAAGCTTCTAACTGCTAGCAAGGAGGGATACCAGTTAGTTGCTTGCTCAATCCCCACGGGTCGCTCTTATCATTAATACAAGGCGTGGTTAAGTCACGCGCTTTGTGAGAGTCACAGACAAGACGGTAGGCTGTGGACATTCACTGATCGGCAATGAACTCTTATCAAAACCTTCATTGGTGGCATCGCGCCTCCAGGAATCAGGACTGCTTCTGAAGCTAGATGCGCATATCTCATATAAATTTCTTTAGAGACCTTTACCTCTGAAAATCACGGACATGGGTCGATTAGTATAGTATTCACTGTACTTGTCTATTTGCGAAGAAATATAGTAACAATATAACGGCGATGTATATGCGTGCGATATGGTATTTCCTGTTCATATAGTGGATATTTTAAACACAAACCCTTTAACTTTTATTGTTGAGCCTTTTAATGTAACGTCATTGCCATATTCTGTTTTCAACCCAGCTCAAACCTTAGTGTCAAGTAGATCCCACAAGCTTCTCGCCAAAGTGTCATCGGAATTACGATATAATAAAATAATAATTTAGTTTCAAGAATGCCTTCGACACAAACGAAGGTTCGCACCCTACTGAAAAGAAGTATATGAAGTTATTTCTGATATCTTTATTACACACATGTTCATATCAGAACTTATTTGGGATCTTAGACCAATGTCATGTGTCGCATGTAAGTTTCAGCTAAGCTAGGTGGCGCTAAATACCGCCTAATTCATCTGCTAAAAAAAGATCTATTTGTTCACGCCTTTATTACATTTCGAGTATTGCGGACACCTTTATTATACACACATGTAGATACATTACGCATACCACTATCATCAGCTGAACATACACATTGAAGCGCATACAAATACACGGCACAACAAACATAAATACAACACCACACCTGATAACTACTTTTGAGCTCTGCGTTTCCGACTTTTATACAAGTCGTTTTAAAGGTCGGTATTCTCTCGGTGACCACCTAAGCAATAAATAATATTCCTAGCATGCTGATTTTTTTAGTAATGTCATACCTCTGAGATTATTTTGAATGGATCAGGGATTCAATCACGTAATGAACGGTAAACTCTCATGCCGTAATCATTTGAAAGCCAGTAAATCAAACCGCTCCACTGCGGTTCCAAGCCATGTGTTTGCATGCCCGCGCGGCACGTCGTATACTGAAAAGAAAATGTATGAATTTATTTTTGATATATTTATTGGACAAATTTTCATATCAGTTGGCATATGTTGCATTTTAGTTCTTATATGTCGCATATCAGTTTTGGATATTTCATATCACTTTTATACATTGCATATCAAATTTTGAATATTTTATGTCAGTTTCACATGTCGCGTATCAGTTTTTGGATATTTCATATCAGTTCTTTTATAGATTCATATAATGTGTTTTCCACGAAGGCGACAAATGATTTTTCTAAAGAAAAACTAAAGAAATATTTGTATTTAAGAAAAAAATTTAAACAAAAGTTTAGTGGCATTTATTCGGTCTCCAGGATCACGAATATCGATATTTTATTTCAATTTGGTGCACGGAGGCTGCAGAAATTAATTTTTAATATACCGCCGAAGTCCCTCCTTCCCGGGGCAGGACGTACGTCATACTAGGAGTTTTCGGAATCTCTGCTCTCGCGCATCTTCAGCGCCTAACAAAGCTATGTACCCCTCTCTTGCTAGTTTCAAAAAAAAAAAAAAGTCAGAAAGAGACTTCACGACTGCTGGCAGGGCGGGGAATACAACTGGCAAACTTGCAATTGCACGGGCTGCCCACGCGCGCGACACGCGCGCGGCGGTTTAGATTCCTATCTAGTATGACGTCACGACTGCTTGGAGTTTTTTTCTGTTTTCTAGCGTTTAGTTACATCTTCGGGCAAAATGAACGTGATATTTAGATTCACGGGATAAAAATAAACCAGAATTCACACCTAACTTTTTTTCTTAATTAAGTATTTTAGTGTATTTTTAAGGAGTCCTTTAAAGGCGATCCCGCGCATGATATTGTACACTTCGATAAAATGATGTTCCTTGCCATCTTCTACTAACCAAATATCGCTTTGCGGATGCAGTAAATATGTACACTCAATTACAATCACCTTCGAATTATTAAATATTTACGTTAGTGCCGGTTTGACAAATACATTAGGTAAAATGTGTCAAATCATATTAAATTCCTGTGTTTTCAAACACTGAATACCTTTTGATACAACATATTTTGACAAAAATAATCACTGCTCTTATTACCCCATTAACAACTTAAAAAAATTTATTTAAAACTATATTAAACAATTTTCAATTACAAATACACAGACTGTAAAATGATAGCTTGAAGAACCCTTCCAGTACTTATTAGGTGGTTTCATTTGAAATCCAAAACGCGTGTCGGGTTGGGTATTTTCTTTTTTTTAATGGTATATATTACAGCTCCATATCCGCAAAAAACACAACTACGTCATATATATATATATATATATATATATATATATATATATATATATATATATATATATATATATATATATATATGGTGCGGGGGCGCAGAAGGCGTTTGGTATAAGTGAGTATAAAAACCCTTGGTGAAAATAGCAACAACGTATGGTTTATTCTTCGACGTTTCGGCCGGAGTCCGTCCTTCGTCAGGAAAAACTTTTACAGATGAACGCGGGTGGTATTTATGCAACGCTACGGTCGAATCCAGGTTTCAAAAACGGCGGGATGACGGTTGGAGTTTCCAAAGAAGCGTAGGAAGAGTTCCGGATGGGCAAACGTTTATACAATGCTACGGTCGGGTTCAAATTTTGGCCGGGTGACGGTTGGAGCTTTCGTGAGGGGGAAAGCGTAGGGCAGTTCGTCTCCGGGTGAAGGAGCTTGACGGTCGGGGCCAAGTTTCAAGGACGGTGGGATGACGGTTGTAGCTTCTTGAGAGAGGGCGCAGGGTGACTTTGTGTCCGGGCGGGCAGGGGTAACCTGGACGATAGCGTACATAAAACGAAAGTTCCACGCGCAAACCAAAGTGCTGTCTCAAAAAAAAAAAAAATGGCACGTTCATTTGTGTTGTTTTATGGGGCATGCATGAGTCAGACCTGGAAGGGAACAATGTTAAACCTAGAAACAAAAGGAAAGAAAATGAATATAAAAACCTGGAAATAAGATAGAAAAGTTGATGGTCCAGTTCCGGCCACAGACACAGTACCATTGCCAACAATAAGGTCTGGGACCTCAAAAAATGTCCCCTGATCGCTGTTGCTATTCGTCTGTGAGCATTTTAATCGATACCAGAGTACCGGGGCTTTCATTTATTCCTTGTTTAATTGTGTTGAATCGGTAAATTAGGTAGGATTCACGCTGTTAACGTTCGCGATGTGATTTAAATCCAGATTCTAGGAGCGTCACTGACAATTTATCAAACGAGTGTTCTGAGAGAGCGAGATGTTTGAATAGAGGCATTGTCTGAAGATCTATGGTGTGAGATTTGTGATTATTAAAAGCGCAGTCTAAATGCCGTTCTAGTCTTGCCCTATGTATTGAATTTTGCATACGGTAAACTCAAGTAAGTACACGACATTCGACAAGGCAAATGTTAAGTGCCCTTTAATTTTGATCGAGAACTGCGAGTGCGTGCTGCTGGCCGTGGTTGTGTGCTGCATCTGTTTACAAATCCGACATCCTGAGTGCATGCAAGGCATACATTCGTTAGGTGGCGGCGATGAATTTATCTGAGAGTTTACTAGCGTGTCTTTGAGGTTACGCGATCGTCTGTGGACTACCGCAGGGGTGGATGGAAACGAGCGTTTAAGGCGCTCGCTTTGTTCGAGAATGTTATAATGACGTCTTAAGATATTATTTACATTAGGATGAATAATGCTATGAGTTAGATAGAGATTTGTGCGTTGTGTGTCGCTTTGCGTGGGGCGCGGGCTAATAAGGTCTGCTCGGTTCAGTTGCTAGGTTTTTTTTTTATTGCATCGTCGATTATACGGGGTAGATACTTTTGTTTCTCTAGCACTGAATTTAAATTGTGGCTGCTCGCATCAAAATCTGTCTTTTGGAACAAATTCGTTTGAAACGATGAGCATGGCTGTAGGGAATGCTGTTCTTGCAATGGTGTGAGTGGTCTCTTTGATAATGCAGGTATGCTGTAGGTCTGTTGGCTTACGATATAGGCTCGTGGCGAGTTTACCTTCCTCTATTTTAACATTGACGTCTAAGAAGTTTATTTTGGTTTGAGAGTACGAATGTGTAAAGCGGATGCTCGGATGAGCAGCGTTGTATCGATCTTTTAAGTCCACCAGTTCCTCATCAGTGTGCGACCAGACAATAAATATATCATTTATAAAACTTTTGTATATAAGCGGCTTTACGGGGCATTCAGAAAGGAACTGAGACTCTAATTTTCCGATGAATACGTTGGCATACGTATTCATGGGAAAATCTATGACATCGCTTGAAACCGTGCCGTCACGTGGTACCATGACTTTATGTCAGACTATATTGCCGCTAAATGTGGTCTACAAAGTCTCCCGCTAAACCTAGCGAATAACATTTCAAAAATGCTAGATATACCGGGATATAGTGGAAATACATACGGAATCCTTTGCGAAACGTAGCCTACAACGGCTATAGCAGAGAAACAAATTCCCGAGAACTAGATGCTACGTTGCACAAAGCTTGAATATTCGAAGCGCGCTTCACGTGAAGGTTCCTTCAATGCCCTTCATTGGAGCGACAGAGTGATGCGCTGTAATAAAGAGCATATTTCTCTCCTATTTCGAGACAATGACGGCTCCAAAGTGTATTCCCCCCAAAGACAGGCGCAATCGGGACTCCGTTCCTCTCGGAAATGTTTGCTCGAGATGTCCGCAGACAAGACATCTGGTCTTTCCGAATACCCGCTCACCCCTATCCCTTCGCCAGGGGAATCTGTAATACGTTCTTTGTCTGCTCCCCACGTCGAGGGCACCACGATGCCCTCGGGGAAATCACGTTCTTCGTCGTCTTCTGCTCCATGTCAAATCCTATGTGCGTGGGTCCGTGTGTGTGTGTCTGTGTGCGTGTGTGCGTTCGTGTATGAGTGCGGGCGTGTGTGTATCTGCGTGCGTGTGTGCATGCGTGTGCCTGTGTGCCGATATTATGAGTAGTCTTCCAAATTTGACATCTTCTCAAACTTGATTCATCCAGAATGTCACGTTCCCTTTACGTGATGAGCTCTCTTGTGTTATCATAATTCGTTGCCAACTGATATGTAATCATAAGATACTGTGACGAAACTAAGTAATTACTCTGTGTATGTTTAGACAACAAGTTTTAGTCAGCCCCACTGGCCTTCTGGCGCTTCCATTGTAGTGGAGAAAGTTTGCCAGTGCAGTGCGATTCCTGGGTTGGGGTCTTGAACGCGAATTGCGCAGTATTGATACACGACCGCACGCCGCTATAACCCATCTGGGTTGAAACGCACACGAGCGAGGATCAAGATCACGTTTTCCGCCTTCTGCAGCGGGACCTTTCGCTCTACATACTCCGGCCTGCAATGCGCTAATGCACGCGGCCACCGTTGAAAAAACTAACAGGCGTGAATCTTGGTTCAAGGTGTGAATTTTGGCTTATGACACCCTAACAAGAAAAAAATATAAGATAATGTCATCCTCGAAATACAAAATCTCGTTTTCTTACACATTATTTCATCTCGCGAGGTCGAGCGGGTGATTACATTTATATGCTTAAGTGTGTGCCTATCAGAAGACCAATCATCGAAACTGTCACGTTAACAACATCTGTTCTAAAAATAACAAAACATTACGATTTTTAAGGAGGCATCATTACCTCGCAGACTTTAATGACAAGCATTTAGCCTATACAATATACAACGCTGGAATACGCGTCCAGAATATGGAACCCCTCGTCAAATATATCTTGTGAACCTACACAAATCTGTAAAAATTCGTGCCGCTCCTCTTTATTACTAGTGATTTTTCCCGGAAATCCGTTGCTCCTTCAAAACTGTTCATGTTACTCCAAACTGTCTACACCCGCCAAGAAAGTGACCGGCCCTCTTTCACGCACATGCACTGGAAACCAAAGTCACCAAGTACATTTATTCCGCCGCCTGTCATTCGTCCTCTAACGTAGATCATCATTTAATGGGTAAACCCATATTTTTCAAGAACGAACGCCTACAACCACTCACCCTCCCAGTATGCATTTCTGAATGGAACGGTCTACCGCCAGCTTGGTAACAAGAAATGACCACAGCTGTATCGCTTGGGGTTGTTGAATTTCTCTGATGTTTGAATGATGATTTGTTTCTTCTTGTTCTCCTTCTGTTTTTTTTCTATTCCTACACAATTTTAATACTTGTGAAGTTAATTTGGTGTACCACTTTCATACAGTGCCTCACGTAAAGACCATTTTGCTCACAAAATAAAAAAAAATATTTCCCACCGTGTTTCTAGTTAGTCAACAAAGCCACATCTCATTTGACCAAATAATTTGAATCCATCGGTTTTTTTTATTTATGCTTATTAGTGGAGTCCAGAATATTGTACTTGATTAGCAATATTTTTCATTAACCATTTGGAGTTATACATGTGATCTTAACTGCCATGACCTCACGAGTAATGGACAGTAATAAAACAAAATTCAACCATCCAGATGGTTTCCAATTAAGAGATTTCCTGCGATTCCTCGTATTCCTTGTCTTTCAATAATTTATTTATAAAAAAATGATGGGCTCCATTTGAAACTACAGAAAGGGGCAGATAAGCGGAAGCTGGTGCATATTAATTTACGAAACTTAACAATTAACAAGATGTAATTAGAGTAAAGAGAGCTGTAACAGCAGAGCAAGCGCTGTAAAACTTAGTGGCGACAGCCAAATTATTATAAAGATAATTCAACTTAACATGAAACCTTGGCTTGAGCTTGAGAAAAGCGGATCCACACCGAACTAATAAGTAGCTGAAGCAAAAGAAAAAGTGAATTCGATCTTGTAATTGTTTGTCATTTAATTCTTGTCAATTTACTATGCAAATTGACCAAGATATCCGTCCGCTATTTTTGTTTTCAAGCTATCTGTTTACGTTTTTATTGTTGTTACTTGGAGAAAAGAAAACAGGGAGGGAACACTCAATGGCTAAGAAATGAAAGGTAAGTGAATTAGCACTGGAGTCACTGGCAGGGATTGGCATTTGGACGAGGTTGACAAGTGTTTTTTCTTGACCGTTAAATCCGGCCGGTTCTGTGGGGGTCCCGACTGGTCCAGGGTTCTTAGGGTAGCCGGATAGAGAAGGCATTCCTCTCGAACTCAGGCTCCACCGGTGTTCGGCACCAAGCTTGTCTTTCGGTTCCTTCTCCTCGAGCAACTCTCTTCTTGGTTCTCTCCGTGGTTCTTTCAGTTTATTTTTTTTTCTTTGCGTCTACTTTCAAAATTTTGAATCTTTATCTTTAGCTGTGCGAAAAGAGGCTTCACTCTGAAAACAAAAATGTATGTGAGCACAGTTTCCAGCAGAGCACCGGCTCAACCAATCACGACAACAATAGAAAAAAAGCCAACGAATGATGGCACTCACAATACAATTAAACCTTAAAGATGCAATATGCACGGGTATGGTTCCCGCCTATCTCATTTTTGAGATCTAATCGTAGTCTGACCTTCAAATTTCGCTGAGATACTTCTCTGTAGAGCGCAAGTTCGTCTGCTACTTTTGCAGGGGTTTTGGTAACGTGAGAACGTCGAGCTCTGATTGGCTCTGATTGAAAGGTAGTGAGTAGACCTCAAGGAAGCTTGCTTCGAGGTCAACCCACTAATCTTCAATCGAAGCCAGTCAGAGCTTGTCGTCTTTCTGACGTCACCACGACCCCGCAAAAGAAGCAGACGCACTTGCGCTCCGCATTCTCGGCCGTGTTTGTTTGTTTGTTTCAATGTTCTCCAGGAATCGGTAATTCGCAGGCTTGTTTTACGCGCTTTTTAACTTCAAGCCCAAGCGCAGTCGACGATACAGTTCAATGTAGCCGATCAAACAGTGCCAGGGTGCATCGTCCCGGCGCTCATCTCCATTGTGCGTTTTCTATCACCGACTAAACCAATCACGCGCAGTAAATGTGTCTAGGTCCTACGTGTTTTTTTTCTTCTTTTGGGTGCGTGATGGGTTCAGCCGATGACAGCACACGCAAAAAGCCTGCGAGCGCTGTGACAGTGCAGTTTGGTTCTGATTGATTAGCTCCATTCGAAGCAGCGCCGTGACGGGGCAGTTTGGTGCTGATTGATTAGCTCCATTCGGAACATTGCAGTGACGGTGCAGTTTGGTGTTGATTGATTCCCATGCAAAAATGGTCTGTGGTCGTCTATGGAAAATTATATGGCAGGCTGTCACCCCCTATGGCCCTCTATGGTCGGCCATAGAAATCCATAAAGACAGCTACAGCCAGCTATAGAAAAATCTATGGCTCCAAGTCTAAAGACTGGGAACCAATAAATTGTCTTTAACCGTCAATAGAAAATGTTATGGTCCTTAGTCTAAAGACTGCAAACCAATAAATGTTCTTTACCCGCCTATAGACAATTCTATGGCCCCGAGTCTAAAGACTGGAAACCAATAAATTGTCTTTACTCGTCTATAGAAAAATGTATGGCCTCGAGTCTAAAGACTATGAACCAATAAATTTTCTTTCCACGCCTATAAGAAATCACTATCGGCACTTACTTTTTTTAGTAAAAACGCTCCAGGTTAGACAATTCAAGCAATACTGAATTTCTGTAATACCGGTGACAAACCATGACCAAGATATGTTCTCTGCTGTTGCAACGAGTCGTGAAAAACCAGTAATATTGTTTGTTTGAAAAATTTATTGAAATACTTGTGCAACAATAAAATTAATTATTACCCCCAAAAGTGAAAATAGATTACACTGGCGCCGAACACTGCAATCAAGCAATTGCTTGATTGCAATCTTCAGCACCAGTGTACTGCATGTCATCACTGCATTGTCAACGTGATTCATCAAACTTATTAAAAAGATAATTAATAAATTTTAGTTAATTAGCCTAATGATCCCTATTTGCTTTTTTGGTGGTGTTGAATTAAGAGATGGGGCTATTCCAAGAGACAATTCAAATAATGTATTAAATACGAGTAATATTTGCTTCGCCTCTCCGTGTTTATGCGACAAAAGACGGCAGTCACCGGCCAAGTCGGATGCAAGAATAAGACTGGCATATATAGAGGTAGTGCGAACTTGGCGTCTGCAGAGAGGGAGGAAGTGGCCGAGTGGGTTCACGCGTCTCAGCTCGGAGCGTGGAGCGAAAGCTTGCACTGGGAACCTCCTGGGTTCGATTCCTCACTGCCCCCGCCCGTTTCGATCTAGATGAGTTTCGTACCGGCACGCGCTCGTGTTATCACTACTGCGTGATTCGCATTAAAAAGAACAGGTTAGCGGTTGTACTGCACTGGCTAAAATTTCTCATCTACAGCTAAGAGACCGATTGCCCGTTGAGGCGCATTTCCATCAAGCCTGTATAAACATACAGAGCAAACCAATTTTTGGCGTACGTAGAGAGGGGTGGGGGTCCGGTGTCGGCTGCTTTGTTGATGTTGTGTGGGGGTTGTTCTGCTGGTGTTCTGGGTATGTTGTGTGTTCAGTGATGTGGTGTACCTACCATGTAGCGTTCAAAAGACGAAAGAACTTGAAAATAACTTTTTTAGAGTGCGCTGGCTAAAGAGAGCCATAGGAAAACCCATACAGCCTTCTTTAGCAGACCATATAATTGGCTAAAGACACCAAAGGAAAAGCCATAGGCAGCTGTAGCACGCTGGCTATAGAGACTCAGCCATTAGAAAAACTAAAGAACGCTATGGCTGGACAGTGATAGGGCCATAGACAAACCTAAAGAGGCCTACAAAGACGACTATAAAAATGCTGAAGACAGTCATAGAAAATTCTTTAGCTAATTGGGCCAGATAGCTAGAGCCGACCATACAAAGAATTTTCTATAGCCGACCATAGGACATTTTTCTATGAATTAGCCCCGTTCGGAGCAGCGACGTGACGGTGCAGTTGGGTGCTGATTGATTAGCTCCATTCGGAGCAGCGCCGTGACGGTGCAGTTTGGTTCTGATTGATTAGCTCCATTTGGAGCAGCGCCGTGACGGGGCAGTTTGGTGCTGATTGATTAGCTCCATTCGGAACATTGCAGTGACGGTGCAGTTTCGTGCTGATTGATTAGTTCCATTCGAAACAGCGCCGTGACAGTGCAGTTTGGTGCTGGTTGATTAGCGTCATTCGGAGCAGCGCAGTGACGGTGAAGTTTGGTGCTGATTGATTAGCCCCGTTCGGAGCAGCGACGTGATGGTGCAGTTTGGTGCTGATTGATTAGCTCCATTCAGAACAGCGCACGTGACGGTGCAGTCTGGTGCTCATTGATTAGCTCATTTCACAGCAGCGCCGTGACGGTGCAGTTTGGTGCTAATTGATTAGCTCCATTCTGAGCAGCAGCCGCGACGGTGCAGTTTCGTGCTGATTGATTAGCTCCATTCGGAGCAGCGCCGTGACGGTGCAGTTGGATACTGATTCATTAGCTCCATTTGGAGCAGCGCTGTGACGGTGAAGTTGGGCGCTGATTGATTAGCTCCTTTCGGAGCAGCGTTGTCACGGTGGAGTTGGGCGCTGATTGATTAGGTCCATTCGGAGCAGCGCCGTGACGGTGCGGTTGGGTGCCGATTGATTAGCTCCCTTCGGAGCGTCGCGTCGGTGGCGGTCGGATTCAGTGTGAAACGGAGTATAGAGTTTAATCACCGACGAAAGCGATGACGAAATTTAATGATGGTGAAATGAAAGTAATCGAATTCCCAAGTCTGTATAATATCGGTCGTAAGGCATTGCGCCGGAATTCTTATTTGTCTACACTTCAAGCTGCTTTCCCCAGACCAAGGTTATTAAACCGTAAAGTCGATAAATGTTAACTTTTGTTGTGTGGCGTGAGAAAGGGGAACACAGTTCCAGCTGACAGAATTTTCAGCCACGAAAACGATCATGTAGATGAAAACGAAAAGGGGATTTGAGGATACAAGAGGCACCGCATTGACCCTAAGGCCCCCTCCGAGAATATGTTTGTATTGTAACAGCAGGCACCTGTTCTTCTTTCTTTGAGAGTTCTGAACTCCTGGTCGTAGTGTTTTTCATTTTCCGTTCATAAAATTACGACTGCCTACTACTTGATTAGAGAGGCTTTAAACGCTACAGTTGGGAACTGAAAGATGATTGTGACAGCTATGATTGCTAGCTCTCCGTATTTGTTTTTCTTTACTTTTCTATTCGGCAATCGCTTATTTCGAAATAGCCGTCTTTGACTTATATTTTTACCCTTTTGGAGTTAATGCAGTTTGCAGCAGGAGTTTTGTTTTAATATTTTAAATGTTTTTTCCTTTCCAGATTGCATAAACTTAACAACATATAAAAAAATTGTTGTCTTCACGTCGTCTATTCTCAAATCGCGGTTTCACTTACGCTAAGAACAATATTTCGTTCTAAGGTAAACTTGAATTTATTTTGGCTGCGTGAATCCGGGTCAGAATAACTCCTTTCAGCAAAAAAACAAAACAACATATTTGTTTGGTAAAACTTTCGAAAATTCAATACATTCCACGCTCCTTCATGTCCCCTGGTGGTTTTAATATGGGTTGGTTTAGTTTACCCACAAGAGATTCAGAAATATATCTCTATGATTAGGTCATGGCCATTCCAAGCGCCATTTTGATACGCGCAATTTTGAAGCATAAAAAGAAGTTTAGCGTATTGAACCATATGGGTTTGGGAAACAAGAGTGTTTTATTATGAGATAAACACTTACTATGATAGAAAAAATGCCTTAACACTCGTCAATTTTAAAATAAACATATAAAATACAGCTTTTCATAGAATAAACAAAATATCAAGGTATTTAATTGTGTTCATTACATTTCCATAGGTAATGTAAATAACCCTATTTGAGTAAAACATGAAAGCCTATCATCTGATTTTTTCCGTTTAGCTTTCAGCCGTAAGAAAATTTCGCAAGCGAGCTTGTGTCGTGAGTTTTAACTCAAATGTTATCTTTTAGCCTTATTTCATTCTCTAATTGACATTCAAATTTGGGTGTTCTACGTGCCAAGCCAACGCAGGGCATCTGGCACGCCTCCAGCGGAGGAACCGAGGATTAATTTTTACCACCTTTCTATCTTCTTACTTTCAACCGATATTTCGGTTACATTATACGCCTTCTCCGCAATAAGTATCCGTCAGATTGCGGGCCCCTTCTGCCGGAATCGAAACACGCCCATTAAAATACTTTGGTAATTCTTCACCACATGCTTTAATAGGAATACATTCTATTCCGCTTATTTGTTTTGAGACAGGACGAAAACAGCGCCAAATTCACCCATAGCGGAGGGGAAACCCCGCTACAAAAGAACGCATAAACACACACTGTCCACATCTGCCGCGCTCTTCTGCTGCCTCGGAAAAGAGGGCTGTGGACGAGGCACCGAGACACCGCATTTACCATGAAAGTCGAGACGTCTGTTTCTGGTTGCTCGCAATGACTTCGAATTTTTGAAAACGAAGTCATTGGATTTTCACAATCCAAAATCCCTTGACTTTGGATTTCTGAAATCCAAAGTCATGGGATTTTCGCGGACTAAGATATATTCTATAGTGAAGTATTCGCTCCGATCTTGGTAGCTAGTCAATACGCTTTCCCCTCCTACCAGACACAGCCTTACTCTTCACATACAGTATAAAAGAAAATGTAGAATACTTTCCCTCAAATCACTTGGAATGCTCAATCGATGTAATTTACAAAGGGATTAAGTCGGCAAAAAAAAAAAAAAAAAGGCTGGAAATATATTTTGAAGTACAAACAAAAAATAACAGCTCCAATCTGCGACTTGACCAAAACGTAAGCATGTGAATCATCAGGTTTTGAGTCAGAGCGCAGACTGTTCTATTAGATAAATATAAGTAAATCCTCAACATTCACCGAGCTTCCTCAACAAATTTCGGCGATTGGCTCTTTCAAGGCTCTTGCACGGATGTATACGCACCACATTTCTTGGAGTGGATCGTTGTCTCCGCAAACCGCGGAAAATTTAAACAATAGGCGATGTATGTGTCGTAAATGAGCGCGCCAGGGCATTCAATAGGCCTATTTCACTACCCATTCCAGGCACGCGTGATGCCGCCATAACCTCAGTTCACAAAAGGCTGTGCACGAGGTAACAGATGCCGTCTCGCACTTGGCTCGTAGAGTCTCACAGCGATGATGTTTTACGAGCAGAAATACCAAAGTTTCCTCGATGCATCTCGGCAGCGGCGGCGTAAAGCTGCAGCCGCACTGCTAATACAAAGTGTTAAAAAATTACAAATTTTTCTTTTGGAAAAAATAAACTACGCATCTCGGAACGATAGTTCTCCGCCTAAATAAAGCGCTGGCAGTCCGAAACCGGATGTCAGAGTTTCATACCTAACCAATCTTTTTTTCAGAAGTTATAAGTGATTTTTTTTAATTTTCAATGAAAAATATTGGCTGACGCGGCCCTCGATTACGTGGAGCTCAAAGGCGCCACTTACCAAGGACGGGTCCCATTTTCCCGTCAAAAGTTTCACAAAATATCTTCTAAGATTTTAAATAAGTTAACAGTTAGTTATAAAATGTTGGCATCTAGTTCGGACCGCCAGCGCTACATTCGCGCGAAGAATGAGCATTCTAAAATGTGTCGTTTATTTTCGCGGTAAAAAAAAAAAAATCTTCCCACTTTTTTAGGCGGTGGACAACGTTGTGTGTCATACGAAAGACAGTCTGTAGACACTGGCCTTGTTTATTCATTGTATGACGATCCTGTCATGCTGGTCATTCGAAAGCCGCCCTCAGACATGTTCCAATCATACATGTGTAACATGCTTGAAACATGGTTGAGGTGTGCGCGTGGATCATTTTGTCCATGTTTACAGCGCGCGCCGTGTCCCTTGCATGATGCATCAGCGGAGTGACTGCGGCTGAAGAAGACTGACTGGCGATATTCGTGTATTCAGAACGCTTCTCAGGCACCGAAGGTGTTGAAAATTGGGGCTTAGATTCGCGTTCTTTTCGAGAATGACTCGATCATTTGTCGAATAAGAGATGTTACTTTGGCTACTTCTATTCATTCACGCACCAAAGAATGTCCGTGGCACCGTGGTTCTCCCAACTTTTAGACGACGGAAGAGAAACAAAATAGCCTCATCGCAGCTGTCGCGTTGTCTATCCTGCCAAGGAGGCGGGGGCCAGGAAAGGCAACTGGCGTTAATTAGAGGCGTCTGTTAATTAGGGGATCAATTAGCGCGACTCGCCATTGGTGCTACCAAAGTTATTGTTCGATTTCGGTCTTTGGCAAGTATTTATACTTTATGCGGTTTCGTAAGCGCAACCGGAGTGTTAAAGCATTGTTTTCAAATGAAAATTAAAAAAAAAGAATAATAAAGGTGAGAAAACGTTGCTGGGTGTCGTGCTGTGCTTGTAACAGTAAAGCCAGTTCCAGGTAGTGACGCTGTGAATTGTGCTCATTAAAAGTACAAAAGATCCGGGGGTAGTGGAGCTTAATGTCTCCTATTACTTTCTTTTACAAGTAAAAACAACCAATACGAATGACGAAGCGCATTTCACAGGAGCAAAATGCCATCTTTTAATTGATTCAAACATCCATTGAAACATTCATTGACAAGTATTGACCATTAACCAATACAAATAACGAAGCAAAGTTTACAGAAAGAACATGACGTCTTTCAGTTTTAGCGCTTGTCCTGTGTGCATCTTAGTCTTTTTATCCCGTCTTTTTGCGCTATTTTTAATATGAATGTCTTTCAGTTCATTTGAAAGTGCCTAATACTTATTAACTTGTCCGTGCCGTTTTTAAAACTACCAATTTCTCCCTGGCCTTCCGTTCTTTTTTCCTTCCTCTTTCTCCTTCTCTCTCTCTCTGGATACTTTCTTTCAAAGTAGAAACAACCAATGCGAATGACGAAGCTCATCTCACAAAAGGTGAATGGCGTCTTTTAGTTCATTCGAAAGTCCTTTAATACTTTATTTCACAAATATCAACAACGGATACGAAAGACGAAGTGCATATTGCAGGAAGAAAACGACGTTATTTGTAAACCACTGCGCGGATAACAGTTTGATCGTCCGCATCCGATCCGCATTCGCAGACTCCGTATCCGCATCCGAAACGCATTTAACCCTCAATCCGCGCATTCATTTTACATCGAAAAACAAAATATGAATAATAATTTTAAGAAAATACCTGGATCGTATTTTATAAGCCGTCTGCTTACTTTGTACAAAAAAAAAAAAAAAGAAACTCTTCGTTTCAGAATACGGTGAGAAGTCATTTGATAGTATTCTGTTTTATCGTATTTATAAAATAAGCAATCATCCTTCCAGAGCCACTTGGCACCGCTGAAAAGCTGATCCCAGTTGTGAAATCGTCTTGGCAGGCCGTGACACTGGCACTCTGTCCAGAAGATGCGCTCAAAAAAGCAAATTTTAATCCTTTTTTTTGTCCAGCTTACTTTCAGCAGCCGCGTATTTTATAAACATAAAACTTAACAAAGGAGAGACCACTAACATTGTGTGTATTTTATTTACACCAATGACTAAAAAAAGTGGAAGATGAAAGGCGCTCCCTTACTGCAGCAAAATACTCTTTATCCGTGGTAAGGCGCGAGTACACAGCTGGGAAAATGTCACAATGTTCAATAATGAAACCCCTTCTATCGGTTTCGGTTTTAAACACAAACCCTCAGCTGCATGCTCTGAACCATATACTTAAAAACAACTCAGTGACAACTGTCGAGAGAAAGGAAACGCACACACACGCAACGTCTCACGTGTCGAGGTTTCTGTGCAGAAGAAACAGAATATCGACAACATGAACGGATTCAATGTAATTCGCATCGCTTAAATTAATATCCGCTAGTGTGAAGTCTCTCTAGGTTACTGCACTTTATGATAAGGTGGCATGCACAAAATGCGCTTCAAGAATGAGGTGCGGAAACTAGTGCTAGCGCAAATTCTACCACTCCAGACGTAACAGGATAGCTTGCTCGGGCTGGTTGGTTGAACGACATAATGAGAAACAGCGCAAAAGGGAAAGGACACAAAGTAGAAGAAGGACACAGGACATACGCTGACTAACAAAGAAAGGTTTACTATAACTTGCACGCGCGCACAGTGGGCCGCGCAAGCACATACGCAAGCACATACGCAAGTGACGCAGCGCATGATCTTATTGTTTTCTCGTGCCGCTGTCAAAATTTTAATATATTTTTAATATTTATTCTGGTAACGCGTTTTGCACAACGTCCTTCTTGTGCCGCTGTTTCTTTACTTATTAGCATTTATCTTTTTTGAAAGAGAAAGAAGAGCTTGCGCTTGCGCAGGCCACAGTGCGCGCGTGGAAGTTATAGTAAACCTTTGGTTGTTAGTCAGCGTATGTCCTCGTGTCCTTCTTCTACTTTCTGTCCTGTCCCTTTTGCGCTGTTACTCATTATGTCACTTCATACGATCGAACTCAGTCTCCTCGATCTATTGTAGGCGAAGAAGCATATATTTGCAGGCTTCTACTTTCTTTGTGGCTTTTACGTTTTGAGTTTTCCTCTCTAACTCTGTCAAACAATAACACGCTTTCCCGGGACGGCTGATGCTCCTGCTTTCTTTATATTTTTTTATGAACAGCAGTTTGGGCAGTATAGAGCGTTCTAAAGCGATCTTCGTTGAGAATCAAATCTTCCTTGACATACCGAACAATTTTCTATCCAGTTTGCACCTTTAATGTAATAAAGTTCTTTGCTCAATGCTCTCACTATACATTCGATGATGCACTTCATAGTATCACTCACTTATTCACTCTACAATGTGCGGTCCCACACATTCATAGTCCGCCTCGGAAAAAAAAATGTAGATCGGGACCCACGGATATCCGCATCCTATCCGCATCCGCAGCCCCTTGCTTCCGACTCAAATCCGCAGTCCGCCAAACTTGATGAATTTTCATAAGCATCCGCCAGATTGCTGCGGATGATCCGAAGGTAATCTCCGAATATGCAGGGTTCTATAGCCGGTGGCAGGTCGAGAACGAAGTGGATGCTCCTCCCACCTCTTTCCACTTTAGTAGAGCGAACGCCGGAGAGGAGGCGATCTCCTTTCTACCGTTCTCTCCGCTGAAGTGGAAAGGGGTGGGAGGAACTTCCACTTCGTTCTTGGCCTGTGACCGGCTATAGTTACTTGGTTCCTTTTAAATATTCCTTAATATTTTCTTTCACGATTAATGACAACCAATACCAATAAAAAAGCGCCTCTCACAGGAAACAAAAGGCGTCTTTTAGTATATTTGAAAGTCTCTTCATATTTTTTATCACGAGTAATGACAACCAATATGAATGGCGAAGTATATTTTGCACAAGAAATGCCGTCTTCGAGATTATTCTAAAGTGATTTAATACTTTCTTTCACAAGTAACGACAGACAATATACTAACAAAATGCGTTTCGCAGAAACAAATAGCGTATTTTCATTCATTCTAAACTCCGTTTTTACTTTCTTTCGTACGTAAGAAAGTACAATATGAAATAAGAAGTACATTTTGCAGGAAAAAAAATGCCGTAATTCAGTTCGTTATATAGTGCAATCGCAATTCACTTTACGAGTAACGACAACAAACACACATAACGAAGCACATTACTCGAATAAAAAAAAATTATGATTTTCGGTTTGTCCTGCAGCAGTTCGCCTCCATTCGCTTCCTAAATCAACCAGCCTCTAGCGGTTGATGCTTCACAGAATATCGGCACTCGTAAGAAGCGCAGAGACAACCTTATATCTTAAAAGTTTTGTCAAGTTTAGTTCAATTTAATGTTTTATTCCCGGGTTTTGCAGTTCCTTATACCAAAATTAAACTGCGGTCTGGGAATTGAGGGCTTTAACTAGTCCGAAGATGACGCAGTCGAGCCAAACTTGACCTTCTTTGGTGAGAGCCTCGGTATCCTGGTCCTAACTCGCCAAACTAGTGCCAATATTATAAGATTCAATGCTGGTAGTTTGGCTATCATTTTGCATCTTCGGGCCTAGATAGCCAAACCAGTGCCAGAATTAGGCTTGACAGCTAAATGTTAGGTTGATACGTGGGATCATTGGCTGAAGTCTGGCCCATTGCCAGTGCTATGGTGATTCTGAGAAAAAGTCTTAGAAAGGCCAAAGAAAAGTATTCTGGCACTATGTAACGCCTTAGAGCAAAACCGTATTAGGCCTAAGTTTGGCTCCCCTAGGATCACCAAGCTTGTGCCAAGTCAGACATTTCTCTTGCGTACTACATGATATTGAGTATGGAGGCGTTCGTTGCGGATGCTTTAAAAGTGAAGGAGTAGCGAACGATCTGACGTCCCCTACTTTCAAGTAAATGTGCTCGTATATCCACCTTTTCGCGCCGTAAAGAGAGTCAACTTAAGTTATAATAAATTAGTATTATTTAAGGGCGATGGTCGGCGAAACCCGAGCCCGAGAATGAGCTTCGATTTCAAGATTTCGTTTTGTGATATGAGCGTGACAAGCGCCTGTTAAAAAGCTTTGTTTTTTTCATCTGAAACTTTTTTTTTAAGTTTGGAATATTTTACTTTAGTTGAGTTCGCCATGCCAATCAATTAACCGATCTCACCAAGTTTCGATTTTTTTTTACTTTAGTTGAGTTCGCCATGCCAAACAATTTACCGATCTCATCAAGAGCTTCACAATGATAAAGCTAAATTGATACAGAAGTGTTTTTTTTTATTCCGGCGCTCCTGTGTTTTAGGAAAACAAAAAAAAAAACAATAACACACCGACCTAGAATCTTAGGCACCCCATACACAGCGCAATAACGAAGAGAAAACGCGACTGTTGTTTTTAGGCGCGACCGTGACTATAATTTTACTGGCCAAAGATATGGTGGCGGTGTCTTAACTGCAGTAGATAAAAGTTTAAATGTTCGCAGAAGGGGCGATTTGGAAGCGTATTCAGAGTGTGTTTGGCTTGAAATTATGACAAATGATGGATTGAATTACTTGATTGGTAATTACTACTTTCCCCCTATCTGATCAAAGTGTTTTTTGCGAACATATTAATTTTCTTGGAAGTAAGGTAGATTTTTCTAACTTTAATGTACATATCTATGGTGATTTTAACCTACCGGGGTTCGACTGGGAGACTGGTATTGCTTCAGCGAACAACACGAACACAAAAGTAAAAATAAACTGTCTGCTAGACTTTGTACATTTTAATGGCTTTCAGCAATACAATTGTGTGCCAAACTGCTCTGGAAATGTACTAGACTTAGCCCTGGCTACGTCAGCAATCGACATTTGCACCGCAGATGAACCACTCTCGCGCGTGGACGACTACCACAAGCCGTTTGTAGTATCGTTTCATCTCCAAGTTAAAAGGGCAGATTTTCATGAGCAGTCGTGGTTTTGTTACCCACAAGGCGATTATTACAGTCTGTACCGTTATCTTAAAGAGTTTGATTGGAGCATTGTTCTAGGAGATACGTGTGTTGAGTCATGTACCAACAAACTAACGGAAACACTAAAGCTAGCTTTAGACACGTATATACCCAAAAAAATTTCTAGAAAAAATAAGTATCCTCCGTGGTTTTCGAAGTCACTCAGGCAATGCCTAAGAAGAAAGCTGCATTATCATCGTCTTTTCAAAAAGACAAGACTGCAAAAATGGTACGTAATGTTTAGCCAATCTCGAGCGTTGGCGAAGCAGCTCTATAAGAACGATAAACAAAAGCAGGAAAATGCTGATGAGCAAGCACTTCTTAAGCAACCGAACGACCTTTGGAAATTCGTAAAAAAGATAAATAAAAGCAGTACTCCTTCCTCAATTGTACTGCGAGATGACAATGGTTATTGTTCGGAACCAACTTTGGTGGCAAACGTGTTTGCGAAGCATTTTAGTGCTTGTTTTTCGGCCGCTGACATACCTTTGACAAGTCCGGACATCAGAGGTGGGGACTTTCTGTCTTGCAACCCGATAACTGAGTGCGAAGTCATGGAGGCTGTTCGAAGGCTAAAGCCGAAGTTATCTGTGGGTATCGATGGGATCCCGAGTTTTATAGTGAAAGGCTGTGCGGAAACGATTTGTCCCGTTTTACATCACATTTTTAACTTATCTCTGGAATCGGGTGTATTCCCCACAATGTGGAAGAGTTCTATTGTTATTCCAGTGTTTAAGTCGGGTGACCGAAGTAAAGTGAATAATTATCGACCTGTGTCACTGCTCTGCACATTGTCAAAAGTTTTTGAAATATTACTACACAATCGTCTATATGCGTATTTTAGTCAGAAAATTGTACCCGAACAGCACGGATTTTTGAAAGGTCGTTCGGTGGAGACGAATTTGTGTTCTTTTCTGCATGATGTTGTGCCCATTGTTCATAACCGGGAGCAAGCTGATGTGGTCTACTTTGACATGACGAAGGCATTTGACAAAGTCGATCACCGGCATTTATTGGCCAAGTTAGATGTGTATGGTTTATGCCCCAAGTATTGCAAGCTTTTTGAGAGTTACTTGTCGAAACGCGAGAACTTGGTACGTGTGTCCAGTTGCTTATCTAATCCTTTCTTGGCTACGTCGGGCGTACCACAGGGAAGCAATCTTGGGCCTCTTCTTTTTTTAATTTTCGTAAATGACCTCACTTCTTGTGTGAAATACTCAAAAATGTTGTTATTTGCCGACGACATAAAATTGTATCGACGGACAAATACTGTGGAGGACTGTGTTTTGCTTCAGCGTGACGTATGCTCTATTTCTTTGTGGTGCTTGACCAATGGCCTGGTATTAAACGAATCGAAAACAAAAATTATTTCTCTCTCCAGGAAACGTGACGTTTTGCAATTTTGCTATGCTTTAGACACAACTGTTATCAGCCGTGTGTCTCTGATTAGGGATTTGGGTGTATATTTAGACACTGAAATTTCGTTTAATCATCAGGTTATGAATATTGTAAACTCGTCTCTAAATGTTTTTGGGATCATAACGCGTATATCGAGAAATTTTAGAAATCCACAGTGCTTTTTAATGTTATTTCGCTCTCTTGTGCTAAGCCGCCTCGAGTTTTCTTCAGTTGTATGGAACAGCATTGGAGAATCTAACTCATCTAGTATTGAGCGAGTGCAAAGAAAATTTATACGTGTTTTTTATGATCGTTACTTGCAGTCCAAGGTATTTTATGACTATGAGAGAATATGTAAACAAATTGGCTTACGCTCCTTGTGTAATAGGCGAATGACGCGTGATTTCATGTTCTTGCATAAAGTTGTTAATGGTGTTGTTGACTGCACAGCGTTACTGAACAGTGTATATTTACGTGTTCCTCAACGGTCTATTCGCATACGCTCATTGTTCTATCCTTCCATTTTACACAACGCTGACCCTATTACCCGTCTACAACTGGTTTTTAACAAATTCGAATCCAACTTAGATGAACTTGGTGTTGATATTTTTGGATGCGAACAAACATTTAGAAAGTGCATCGATGTCTTCCTTTCGTTCTGACATGTCAACATTTGTTCTTGAGATGTGAATTATTTTTATTTAGACGTAGTGCACCACTAAGAAGGCGTATAGCTGTTTGTGTGGCACTGAAAATAAAGCAAATGAATGAATGAAGGAAAGCTGTTAGACACATAAAAAAAAAGCATCTTGCCCATAGGAAATTGTTTTCACTTGGATCTGTACGCCTCGTTTAATTGTACGGATAATCACAACAAACCCAGAATAGAATGTAGCATAACAGAAAGTCTGACAGAATGTAAACTGCACAAAATACATTCCAAGCTATTCGTGACCCTCGATGATATGTTGTACCAATGAAAGGTTAATAAATATACCTCGCCATTTGGGACGCAACAGTCGGCGCAAAATGCACCAACTGCACGCGCACTTAAATGTTACTATTCTCGTGTTTACCAAGAAAAACTACAAACTATACTTCGGTTCAGCCTAAGTCGAAACGAAGGCGACGCTACTAAGCTAATGGGACAAATCAAGCAACGTCAAAAGCGCAAGTCACTTAGTCTTTTTTTTGTTTATGATTGGTTCAGCGATGATAAAACACATACATAAACATTACGAACTCCGTGAAGGTGCTCTCTTAACACTGTTTGATTTGTCCCATTACCTCGTAGCGTCCTGTTGCGTCTGGACATAAGGTGGAATGAACTATAGTAAAGTTATTTAGTTCGCCTATAAAAAAAAAGTACGTAAAGTACCGAAAATATTTTTCATTTTTGCGTTGATAGGAACTCACCATCGGCCACTATTTATGGGAGGCCACGGTAAAATACCTGCAAAAACAACAAGAATATAACTTTCGCGAAAACCACGAACACATCCGCAAAAACAAACATATTTTCAAAACGTAAATCTTAACCTGCCAGTGATGTATATACGTGTCCAATCCAGCCATCCCATCACTCGCTCGGGAAATCTCTACAGAGAATAGAAAGTCCCTAAGCAAAGCAAAAGATATCCTTGGCTGTCCATCATCGCAGGGCCAGACAGAAAAAATATATACTATCAAGGACGGGCATGTGGCAGCGGAAGCGCCGAGGAAGACGCAGATTATCAAGCATGAAACTGAATCAGTAGTGTCAAGGTGTCGAATTAGAGGCTAGACGGCGCGACAGCTATAGATAAAGTCCTCAGCCGACTACTATTTCCTTGAGGCGGACAGCATCACATGTTCAAGATTCATTTCTTATTTTCTGGGTAAGCGACATTTTGTAAGTGCCTGGCCGCATCAATTCCTGTTGCTATGAGGCATTCTACTAGACGTCAGCGCCCTGCCATCCTTGTCTGTTGGGGTAAGACACCCGTTCTGGGCATGCGCGTAGTTTTTTATGGGAAGCACTAGACGCTGCGCCTGGTTCTAAAGTATAGCGACTCGGCCTTTTTAAGCAGGAAATGTTTTTCAACGAAACCCCCAATTCTAAAAGTTTTTTCGTCCACCCGTCCTTCTATTTTCCGCTAACTTTAGCAGGGAAATTGATGTCATGTCGTCAACTCAGTTTCCCCGTTAAATATAGGGGGAATTTTACGTATTTTAACCAAAACACCAAGTCAGTTTCTTCCCTAAATTTAGCGGGTAATTGACGTCAAGTGACGTATACGCTAATTCAGTTTCCCCTAGAAAAATAGCGGGGAAACTTAACTGACGTATAGGTTAGATGGTCACTTTCCTTAGTATTTATAGGTCACGTGACGTCCATTTCTCCGGAAAATTTAGCGAAAAATGCATGAACAGACAGACGCAACACCACCCAAAATAACAAAGACGTAGTGCTGAATGAGACGGCGTCATCAACGCAGGTCAAAGCTTGCCGCAGATTGGACACGACGATTCCGTCAATGTTCGGCTCAAACTTGACTCGAAGCCGAGCGCTGTAGCAGCACTCTTTTCCAATCTTCGTGTAGCGTTGGCCTACGCCGGTGACGCCATGATGTCAACACTATGGGCTAGTCTTCTAGGCGGTGTTGACACAGGGAGAGAGGGGGAGAGGGCTCCTTCAGTGCCAGCTCCCCTCCCCATCTGCCTTCCTTCCTCCCTCCCTTCTTTATCCCTCCCCTTCCTTCTCGCTATTGCCCTTCTATAGTGCCCTTCCTCCCTCATTATCTCCCCATTTACCTCACGTCTCCCTTCCTTCTCCGTGGTCACGTGATACACCAGTTCAGTTTCCCCAAAACGTAATGTCTTCCAAACAATTGAAACAATCGGTCCTAAAAGGCGCATGTTTTTCATTATAGGATTTTAAAATCAAAGGTTACTGACAA
Source organism: Ixodes ricinus (assembly GCA_037355805.1). NCBI lineage: Eukaryota > Metazoa > Arthropoda > Arachnida > Ixodida > Ixodidae > Ixodes > Ixodes ricinus. The sequence goes on from JAZHYW010002635.1 coordinate 48,817, forward strand.
TCCTTTTTTTTTTTCATGGTAAGCGCTTCGAGAACGAATCACAAAGCAAGAAGTGGGAACGAAATGAACCAAGCCCCGCGTTTGTTAAGCTCTCAGTTAATGCAAACGATTTAACTCGAAAAACATCTCTGTCCGAAAGCGCTAAATCTGTTGAAATTAAAAGATAAAAACGCACTCCGTAAATGTGTTTGTCACAAAGCATCTGGACAGCCAATGTCCGCGGTCCATGGGGCTGGCTCAGTGAAAGAGGAGGAAGAAAGTCATTTCCACCTAAAAACCGAGATCTGAGCTTGATAATAATGCGCGAGTACAAAAAAAGCATGTTCACCATCATAAAATGTTGCGGACCTTAGGTCATGCCATACTTGCAACCTTCAATGTCAGCTCCTTTTTTTTTCTTCTTGTTTTGAAGTCACCGTATTTCTAAGTAATACTATGCACATAAATAATCCCCTTTTGTAGAAGTAGAAACGTTTGGTTTAGGAAGCTTTTCTATCCGCCCATCTAGCGAAACAGTAATTTTCCTCGGTTATCTTTCAAACACCTAGCATACAGTGGTAAAAATTTATTTAAAATCCCAAAGTTTTCCGCGTCCGTGTTTTTAATCAGACTCCCTAAAACTAGAGAACCTCCATCAATCAGGATTTTTGGAAACATATAAGGCGTCTCCACGTGTAAATCTCAACCCTTTCATTTGAGTGTAAAAGAAAAAGAACAAAATGTGGGAAACTTTTTCTTTTACATTTCAGCGGGTCTAATCTCTCCCCAAAAAGCTGCGCCGACCTCTGACACTTTAATTTTCACATATCGGGACCGAGCCACCAAAAACCGAACAGGTATTTCTTCCCCATGAAAACAGAAGTAATCGAAACACGAGTGTCCTCATTGACTCCCGACATTCCGCCGTCTCCCCAATCGGGAATCCCATCGTTCAAGTTCCCCGAAAAGAGATGTAAAGCACAGCCACGACCGTCCCTAATGAACTATTCAGCTCCCGTGAAGGAAGATAAGCTGTTTCGTGATTGAATGCCCCTCCTAGACAAGCAACAAGACCACGAAATAAAGAGACGGCAGCAAGCACAGCCAGAAGTACATTTCTCAAGCCCTTTAATGCGTGCCATTTCCCGCGCTAAGCATATCCAAGAGCAGGGGAAAAAGACAGGACTTGAAATGTCTTTGCACTCGATGATGACTTCTCAAACTCTAAGAGCAGGTAGAGTCGGTGACGATATGAGCTGCCTTAGCCCAATGCTATCCGAAAGGGACAAAATGGCACATATCCTCCGGCATGATCAGCAATAAGATTGACTGCTACGTCGCGAGATAAGAGAATGTGATGGTTTGCTACAACTTTTTTTTAATAGCGTAACGTAATCGGTCTTTTTTGCCACTCCGACATAAACTAGGCTGGTCCAGCTTGTATTGCCACTCCCTGCACATGATGATTAGTCTAATAAAAGCGGTTGGTTTTTACGCATAGCACGTTGCCTTTATATATGTCTTTTGTATAAGATATATATCTGTATTTACCCGTACGTCCACACATTATGCCGCACTTTAGTTTTCTGAATGGTTGATATAATTAAAATGATTAAATAGAAATTTTGCGGGCCACACAATGAAAGATTATAAGTTTCCGCTGAAACACTGGGCGTTTTTGAAGGCCACAAAAAACTTTACCGAAACGACGTACCATTAGCTGAGACTCCTCAAGAAATTCGCTTCGAAAATTAAACCTATAAGATAGTTTTGTTTATCTTATATAATAATAAGGTAAATATTTACTGAAAATATTAGTCACTTACTGTTAACCTCACAAATAAATAAAATACATGTACCTGATTATTACGAATAAAGTTGGGAGCCACGGAGTCCCGTCGAACTTCCGCCTGTTTGTAGCTTGGGTTGACCCACTTACGTCGATGTCATGTCTTCACGCCTCGTCCTCTATGTGGTACTGGTTTTGATGTCCTGTGGGCCTTTATGTGTGAGTGATTTTGGGCTCAGGAGCCACGCTACATTCCGCTCAATTTAGCGCACATAATATCCCCCTAATCGTACCGGAACACATGTGCAAGTGCACGTTTTGCATAAAATTGAATTTTTTAAGACAAGGACAACAAAAGAGGGAGCAGCTTTACGTTATCTATTATTCAAACCTAGACGTGCTTTTTTTTACCTTTTTTCTTGTCCGTCCTTTTTCTATTCATATTACGAGGCTGAGTAAAAAGGTGGCCGCAATTTTGTTATATAAAAAAGTTGAAATTCTACGATAAACTGCTGTGCTTCACATATTGTTTGACCCTTCACTATAGTAAGCCGTGCACGACAACCCGGCGGCCTTCTGGAGGCTGTCATGTAACCACATCACTCTCAAAATGGCCACCCTCTTGGAAGCGTGAAATAGAGAGCAGCAGTGATCAGCAATTCAGTTTTTGGGCGCAGAGGGCGAATATTCCGTGCACATTTATCGCATGATCTTAAAGCTGCATGGAGGCGCCTGTTTGTCACTTCGATAGGCGTATGAGCGGTGCGTACGGCTATCGAAGCACCGCTCGTACGCTTATCGAAGCGGTGAGTCAAATCTGACTCTCTCGCTGAAATGTCAAAGTGATAGACCCAAATCTGACTGACTCGCTCTTTCCGGGTTGAAATTTCTATGAAGACGCATTAAAAAAAAACTAAACGTTAAAAAGCTTGTAAAAAAAACGTGTCCCTATATTTAAATTGCTGAAGAATTTAACATTATACATGGCTCGGTGCACCAAATGATTCACGGTATTCTGCACTACCAAACAGTGTACGCCAGGAGGGTACAAAAGCAACTTATGCTAGACATCAGGTAGCGCCGTCTGGGTAAGTGCGAAAAGCTGCTAGGAAGCTCTAAATTTGGGAAATCTAATTTTCTAATTTTCTTCAACGCATTTTCACTCTGGACAAATGTTCAATCCGCTTTGCCCAGCCCGAGACCAAGAGGCCAAGCAAAAAGTGCAGGCACACCTGGTCGCCAAGACCAAAGAAGTTTCGGACAGTTCCGACGCAGGGAAAGGTTATGCACATGGTCTTCTCTGATTATAAAGGACCGATGGTCGAACACTACATGCGAGAGGAGTCACTGTCAACGTCACGTCGCATTGTGACCTGTTCAAGAGCAACTTGAAGTCTGTGATCAGGTCGAAGAGCTTAGTGTTACTACGTTGTGGGTAGTACGGACAGACGCGGGGCAGCGGGGCTTACTGCTTTATTAACAACATGGTCAATCGTCAAGAACAAGCAACGAAGAAGTGAACGGGCACAAAAGCGGCGCTCCGGGCTTATAGCCAGAGCGTCAAGCGAAAACATAGGGCGCGCATGCGTAAGGTGGATACATCACACAGTGATATGGCAATACAAATCACCGACACAACATTCCTTCCCCTTTTAGTTTACAGTCGCTATTACACAGGCGTAAACACTTTGAAAGGCACTTGTATAACAACATATTGAAATAACACAATTTATACAATCCAACTCTATGTTAACTATTCATGATAAAGCTAGAAAAAGGCGAGCCGGTTTAGATCGCACATCTTTAAGACAGGAGACGATGGAAAGAATGGGGACAAGTCACATGTCTCCAACTCACTTAAAAACTATTATTGAAACCATATCCCTTATATACGTCTTCTCCCGCACCGACATCCGGACAACTGCGTACTTCCCATGGCTGACCGTTATACAATTCTTAGAAAAAAACTGCTCACTCAACCTAAACTCACCTCGATAGGACGTTCGAATGACCTCAAAAAGAACAAAGGCCACAAAAGCCGTAAGGGACTAACCCCGAACCTAGCACAACTGGTTATCTCCCACCAAACGGACGAACCCGCATCATAACACTCTTCCCCTCGGAAAAACCCCAAGATAACCACGACACGCACGTACCATAGTTGACCTCTACACAAATCTTAAATAACCGACTACGCAAACTAATATACGCAGCGAAGGTACGTCCAGTGACCTCAAAAGCCAAAAAAAAGCAACGTATGTCAAGTTACCTCAAATATCATTGAGCGTTAACACTCAACGACATCTCAGCCTGTCTCGTGGTCTTCTGGCATGAGTGCTTCGTCGAGGAGAGACGTGTGGGTGAACTGGACTACACCAAATAGCTTCTGCGCGACATGTGTCGTCAGCCATTTCCACACACGTATCCTCAGCGTGAGCGCTGTCAGGTAGAGCAGGCTTGTACGGTTGAGCGACTCGCTCTGGCACAGAGTTATGTACAGAGTTCGCGGTTCTGAAATGATCGGCACGCACACATCTGATGGGCTGTTGTACCCGTACCAAGAATGTAACATTTATTCCAGCTCTTATCGATGCTCTACATTTTGGTTTGCATTGATCGTGTCATGTTTGGTTTCAAAAGAAATAACCACATTCGCAGCTTTATTCAGAGGAAAAGTTCACTGGGAGTTTTGACCGTAAAAGAATGCGGCGTCATTCAGTATAAAAAAAGAAAATTGCCACCCTTGTGCGGCATACTTCTTGTGCAGTCAATATTTTGATCTGCCAAGAAAGATTTTAAAAGTGTCTTCTTTACAGTCTGAACTACCCGTTCAGCGGCCCCATTTGACTGCGGGTGGTAAGGTGGGGTTAGCGTATGCTTGCCTCCTTCTTACGAAGGAATTCTTGAAACTCGTGACAGGCTAATTGTGCACCATTGTCGGTCACGACTTCAACCGGTAGTCCATAAGACACAAACAATGACCGTACAAGGTCTACTCTCTTTTGAGCGGTTGAGCTAGACATCAGTTTGACTTCAACCTACTTAGAGTGTGAGTTAACCATAACCAGAAAGGTCTTGCCATCTTTTTCGGCGAAGTCCAGTTGGACGCGTTCAAAATTGTTGGAATACCACAGCCATGGTTGTAACGGTGCTGATGGTACCGAAGCGGGAACACTATCACAAATGTCACACACATGACTTTGACGGACTCTTCCAGGTCTTTGACAATGTTGGGCCACCTCACGGTCCACCGAGCAAGCATTTTATCTTGAAAATTCCTGGATGTTCTTCGGGCAAAGATCCAGCAGACTTCTGCTGATGATAATGCAATATTATGCAAAGGTCCAAGCGAGCTGGACAAGAATGACGATAATAATCCCTGGAGAAGGGGAACAAAGGACAAACTCAAATTTTCAATCACAGCTAGGTGACTAAAGTGCGACCGAAAAATCCCGCCAGGTCCTGATATCAAACCAGGAACCTCTCCATTTCCAGTTGGTAGGTCTCTGAAAATAATAAGCTCTTCTCCAAGGATTATAATCATCATTCTTGATAAGCTCACTTGCACCTTTGCATAATCTTGCATTATCATCATAACATTAAAAATTCAGGCCATTCACCCTTGTTGGTGTAAGACTGGTGGCAGCTCATGAAACCCGTTTGCTCCACTGACGTCTAACTCCTGGTTAGCTCAGTTGGTAGAGCACTCCACTGGAAATGGAGAGGTCTCTGGTTCGATATCAGGATCAGGCGGATTTTTTCGGTCGCACACCAGTCACCTAGCTGTGGTTGGAGATTTCTGTTTGCAATTTGTCCCCCTTCTACGGGGATTAGTATCGTCGTCACTTCTCCTCAAGGAAATCGGAATAGCGACGCGGTTCTTCCACAGGAGACAGTACATCCCCAATGTGAGTTTGTACCGTCTGATAATGTGCGGTTCCCGTTTTTGTCAACAACTTTGGGCCAACCATGCCAAGTCATCTCGCGAACTTGCCTGAGCTGCTCGTTTTTCTCCTTTTCATTTTTGGGACATCTTCAGCTGTTACTTTTAATCTTGTCTCTATTATTATACTTATATAAATATATTGCGGTTAGTTTTTTACCCCGCATCGCATTTGAATCCTTGTCATTTGTTTTGCGCAGACTGCCTTCTTCTATACAAGCTCTCCTTTCTCACCGCACAGAAATTGGCACTGCGTCGTCGCTCCTCACCGCGACGATTGGCATTCTTCAGTTGGCCTCTTCAATACCACCTGCTCTCGAGCTTCCTCCTTAGACCTGCACTCCCCCACCGCCTCCCTTCGGCTTCGTCAACTCTGCAGTCATCGATTGGACTCAAAGTTGGGTCTGCGCAACGACCGCGCTCTTCTCCTCCTGCCATCCAGCACCCCCACATTACCAATTTTGTGGGTGACCAGTTTATTCTTGTTTTTTGGCTGTTGCTTTCATTTTGGCTTTCTGCCTCCCTTCTCTCTCCTCCCAGCCAACCTTTTGATTATCCTATTTCGTCTCCCGGTCTCTGTCCGCCTCGCCATTAAACGAAGCTCGGCAGAGCCAACAAATTGCCTGGTGACTCATTCCTGGGTCTGGGGTTATTGAGATGCTTCTCTTTCTCTCTTTCTTACTCCATCTTTCTGTCTCGCGTCTGTTTTGTCCTTGTCATTTCCTTTCGGATCGTCTCTCCTCCCTTTTCTTCGTTCTCATATGGTCGCAACGCTTTTAAGCTTGGTGTTCTCCCACCCCCTCCCTTTCTATAAGGTTGCTTGAGGGGACGGTTATGCTTGTTTTTGCTTCACTGACTGCATGGTTGAATTTACCCCTATATTATCCCCTATATTAAATTTTGTCGCTATTAAAAATACACGCGGCTTTGGCGTCATGCTGCTACGGTGGCGCTGTTGTCGGCGCGGTGCACACGCGGACGCTTCACTTCACGCAACTCTGATTTCTGCGCGAGCGCAGTGTTCATATTTTGGTATGAGAAAAACACTGGGGCTTGTTTGTAAACAGCTTGTTGGTCTATAGTTGCTTTCGTTTGGCTTTTCAACTTTATAAACAATTTTGTTTTTTAATGTTTTGCGGCGGCTGTGTTGTCCCAATAGATAATATTTGAAAGCTGTTATGCGCCGCGCCTAACATAACAAGGAAGGTTACTTGATTTCATTATATAGTGGGATTACGCTGAAATATTTTTTTCGCTCTTTTTTTATTGCAATTTTTTTACAATCTTACTTTTGAGCTTTAAAAGGGGGGGGGATACAATTTGAAGAGGAATACTTGCACAATCAAGTTGCGACTAAGAATCTCTCCAGAGCGTGTGTTTAACGCGCATCTCTAAAATCCTCTTTTTCTTTTGTTTAGAGCAGAGAACTTGCTGCTTACTGAAATTCTAAGGCGCACTACCAGCCAATTTTGGTGTAATGTTTAAGGAGTGTAGTATTGTGTTTGATGATCAATTAAGAAACGAACACCATGGCATGACTCCGAACTGAAAACGTAACATTTCGGATCAGATGAGGCTTCGTCTCAGGATTCTACCGTGAAAATATGCGGTAGGAGGCTCTAATGTCGAATCAAGCTCTAACCTAAACCTCGCAAAATTTGCTGAGAACAAGACGTCAAGACTTCGTATCGTTATGAATGTCGGGCTTCACTAACAACATTCTGCATTATCAAAAATAAAAAATCTGTCTGCAAAAAAGAAGAAAAAATAAAAGAAAAAGAAGCTGCGCTCGGATCAACGAGACACGAGAGTGCGGATTTAAAATTAGCCATCGGCTAATTTTTAATCCACAGGCTCGTGTCACGTTGACCCGAGTGCAGTTTCTCTTTCGTTTTTTCTTTCTTCTTTTTTTTCAGGCAGATTCTTAATTTTTCTTCTTTTTCTAGGTCAATTTTGTCAAATGGGGCTATCACTGACACACCTATATTTTTAATTGAATACGGTACGTTCGTTTCGTACTCAGTGCTCTAGTGATGGCATTTCTTCCCAAAAAATAGGGAGGGGTCGGGGGAGAGAAACTCGTCTATTTAGTGACGTGCGGGAGCAAAAGCTTCTCGGTGGTCGCAATTCGGGATTAGCCAAGCTCTTACTGTGACGTCTTCATTTATATTATATTATTTTTTAAGACGGAAATGAACGCATTGATCTGGGTGTCAACTGCGACGATGTTGGCTTAAGAATGCGACGATTCCAACCGCCTTTGTTGTTTTTTACACACATCATCGAACACGTAGTTCGCAACTGACGATAAGCTGTCCAGATTACAACTCATGACGTCACGGTAAATTCTGGTCGTGTCGTCACTAACGGAATCCATAAGAGGGGCGCCACCGAAACATCTCAGCGCAAACAGTAAAATACAGCTCAAAAATACGCAGGGAGTGGCGAAACGCAAGCATCTCATTATCGCTCCGCAACCAACGAAATTGCGGCATTGGCATATAAAAATATCGACGAACCAATCACAAAGAAGTAAACAATAAAGCCCCGCCAAGGCTTCTTAGTCTCACAGACTATCGTAACTGACAGTTTTAGAATCAGGGATTCTAACACTTCAAATGTTGCAACAGACTGTATACAAACTCCGATCAATGATGTGACCTTGAAAAAATAAAAAAGCAAACACTAGAACCCATAGGACTGTTAACGAGATCACAAGCCGAGAAAGAGGGGTAAGATGTAACTAGATGTGACCCGCTCTTTTAGGCGAATGACTCACCTCAAGCGTTCCGCTTTCATCTTTCCGTTGATGGAGGAGTAGGGCGATGGGGGCCGCGTTTTTGACATGGATGTTGTAGTTTGTTTTTTTTTGCGAGTTTTTTCTATTATGACGTTTTTGTTTTTCTTTTGCCTTGTTTTATCGTCGCAGAAGGGCATGAGTCATTCGAATTAACACTCCGGCGGTTGATATGTTGGGACGCCAGTGTTTTCGGGACTTCTCTGGACACAATTATGAGCGAATTGCGCTATTTAATCGTCATGGTTACGACAAGCTTTTGAGACACCTTGCGCGGTTGAAATCCGTAAATAAGGAGAACGCTCAGTTCACCCGTTCATGTTACGTTGTTCGCTTCCCGCGTTGCCAAAGCTACAATATAAGCACTCAAGGCTGTAGAACAGTTGTCGTTTACACATGACAACTTTGGAGGACTTCAAGTTACTAAGCATAAAATATTCGAAGCATATCTTAGCCACTAATTTGTTCGAAGTGTTTATACATTAAAAAGTTAGTTTAACAATGCGTTGCCATCGCATAAGTTCAACTGCCGATGTGATTAGACTCTGTCCTTAGCCTCTGCCAGCTCCGTTCACCTCTCGATGTTTTTAAGAATGGTAAATTTGGTGTCCAGTTTGCAACGCAGCTGCGAACAATGACTTCGGCGAGACACTTCATTTGAAGGTATTTGTTTAATCTTTATTGTGAACTATATTAACAACTTCCTTGTCATGAATCTTTTTCAAATACCAGGTCTTGCTGCTTCTGCCGACGCCTTACTTGAGAATCTATCCGCCGAGAAACTGAGGGATAGCAGGACACGAGAGCTTGCAAGGACATGAGAACGCCGAGCTCTGATTGCAATAATTAAAGGGTGGATTTAACGCTAGCTGTCTATGTCTCCACTGCACTCGTCCAACGCGTTCAAATGCGAGAGCCAAACGCTGAACGCCCGCATTTTGCGTTCTATCGCGTTCCTCGAGTGCAGTGGAGACAAAGGCTGTCTTTGTCTCCGATACTCTCGTTGAACGCATTCGAAGGCGAAAGCCACACGCTGAACGCCGCCATTTTGCGTTCGAACGCGTTCGACGAGTGCAGTGCAGACTAAGGCTGCTAGCTTTAGGTCTACCCACTAATCGTTCCAATCAGAGCACGACGTTCTGACGTCCCCGAGAGCTCTCGTCTCCATCTGTCCCTCGCTTTCTCGGTACATTGCCCTCATATCCTCCTGAATATCCGGTGGCCATTGCCACTGCATATTCAAGCAAATTTACCGAATTATACGGACTAAATTTTAACCACTGACGCGTGGTTTTCTGCTCTCTGAGGAGTAGCTCCTGCATACAATTCGTGAACACACGAACGAAACTATAAGTGCCTTTAGTCCTAAACGCGATCGTGCTTTTCACTAAAATACGTTTATTTTTTCTTTTAGCTCTAATAGCATTGGTGTGAGTATACTAGTAAACTCTTTCATGGTTCCATCGCTAATCAGCGCGTATGTTCAGCTTTTTCTTGGGCATACTCGTGACCTCAAGGGCGGGAGGGGGGGGGGACGTGACTTCAGGGAGGGGTCACGTGACCTCAGAGAGTCACGTGATCTCAGGGGTCACGTGACCTTAGGGGGGTTACGTGAAGGTAACTCTCATAACCCTCGTGACCCTCGAGCGGGTAACCCTCGTGACCTCGTAGAGTAATCCTCGTGACTTCGTGAGGGTAACCCTTTTGAGGGTAACTAACCCTCGCAACCCTCGTGAGGGAAACGCTCGTGACCTCGTGATCCTCGTGAGGGTAACCCCGTAACCCTCGTAACCCTCACGAGGGTAACCTTCATGACGTCATTATGGAAACTACCCATAATGCAACGCGCGGTGACGCCGCTTGCATGCAACGCGTTGCAGGCAAGGTTTTCATGCGCGTTGCATGCAACGAGCAAGTTGCATGTAACGCGCATGCAACACGCGAGTTGCATGCAACCCGCGGTTACGCCGACGCCGACGGCAACGTCGGAAACTGCCGCCTAAGAGCTGCGCTCTAAAAAAGAAATAGTCCTATTTGTGCTTTAAAAGTGTGCAAATGGATGTTTTCATCTCAATTCGCCATTGGTTTCCGGATTCAATTGTTAAATTAGCCCCAAAAAACATGCTTTGGTTGCATTCTTGGAAAGGAAAAGGGCGCAAGCAGCCAGCTTGGCGGATATTTGTCCACGAGTGTATTGACCATTGCAGTGGCCAACACGAAAACTCTCGTTTCCTCCACAGGTCGGAATTCGCAGGTTTGGCCGCTCGCTATTTTTTTTTTTAATTAAATTATTTAGACTTTGTTGTGACACTCTAGAAGTACATTTTATTAGGCTTAAGGAATTCTTTATATCTTCTATTTGGGATATTTGTTTCTCATTTTCATTTTATTATTTTCAGCAAAGTTTGGCAATATGTTACGTGTGAACTATTTAGGATATTTTAAAGGCCTTGACATCATCCAAAAGCTAACATCAAGCTGATTTCAATAAATATAATTTAAATGTCTATGCATAAAGTGAAATCCGTTGCATAGTACTTTTGAATGAACGAACTTTTCAAAAATCTTGAAAATTCGACATTGATTTTCTCAAAACCACCTTTTTTATTTGCTTCCTTATTTATTATTAGAAAAGTATAATAGCTGTTTACTTGAAAATATATATACAAAATTTAGTATTTTAGAGTTTCTTACCGAAATTAAAGTTTTGAACCTTGCCAGTTGTGCGTTATAAAACGAGAATCTTTCTTGAGGAGTAAAATACCTTTTACACCACATTACGCGAAATTTCACTTATTTTTAAGGTTACGCGATAATTAAAGTATTAATATTAGGCTGTGAGCTATACTAGTTCTTTTTGAATGTGTACCAATTCAATATTATATGTACAAATTAAATACTGTTATATACATTAGAATAAACGAAAGAGGCGAAAATCTTGCGAATTCAGGATCGATTTTCTCCAAGCTTATTTTAATTTCCTTCGTCAATTATAAGTACCAAGATACATTCATGTTTTATTAGAAAAATATATATATACACATATTTATATATGTATATAGTGTTTTTATATTATATAACCGCAATTAACAATTACAAGCGATATTATTCAATTTTAGCTGCGGTCATAAAAACAAAATGCTCTATTGTCTGTATATATTTACTCATAAACAACAGTTATACCTTGGTAATCAATCAAGCAAGACACTAATAAATAATTGTATTTTTGAAAAATGCAGTTTTCAATTTGCAGAATTTTTTTAACCATTCGTTCATCCAAATGTTTGTAGCATCTCTTATTTCAAACATATTATATTGAATTTGTTATCAATAAAAATCTCAATTGTACCTTTCGTGTGATCTAAAGGTCTTTAAAATGTTAAGTGGGTCAAACATAAAAAGTGCCAAACTTTGCCAAAAAAATAAATAATGGGACACAACGCGTTCTTTGCCACCTGTCGTGAATCGCTTGATTGACCATCATTATTTTGTTACTTCTCATAATAGTGCACTAAAACTTGACACCCGAAAACAAAAATTATCTTAATAAATTTTAAAAATAAATATTATTTGGAAAGTAATTACAATTTTAATTAAAATATGTTTTTCGGCGCTTCTCTACAATAATGAACCATCTGGCCCAAATTGAAACATTAATGTAATAATTACGAAAATGTGAACTGTGTCCTTTTATGTTTTCTGGCCAAATTTAGGACTTGTTTTGAAATGTCACCGATTTAAGATATACTAATGACCTTGACAACAACGGGAATCAAAACAAGCTCTTTGTATTGAACTCAAATGCATTATTATATGTTTCAAATAAGATGTTACAGACGTTCTTAATGAATGAATGTTCCGAAAATCCAGAAAATTCAAAACCAATCATAACAAAAACCTTTTTTTTTCTTGTTTTATTAGTATCAAAATATGATTGTGGTTTAACAGCAAATACTGTAAAACCCTTTATGTTCGGGGCCCGTTATTTTCGCAAATCGGACACGGAGGTCAAAGTCGCGGCCTCTAAATTTCGCGAATTCCAGACGCCTCGCATTGAAACTCGTAGGAACCAAAATTTTGCCCGTGCCCTTAAATTTCTCAACATTTTTCAGTTCGCGGCTCGCGAACTTAAAGGGTTTACTGCATAAACATAAAATAGAGTATTTTGTCTGTATGACCGCAATTGAAGGTACAATCTTGTCAGTTGCTTGTTGTGCCCTCGTCCTGGCATAGGGGTTATTTTGTCCGTCATTTTGACGTGGTCGAGTTGATTACCTAATAGTTATACTTTAATTGGCGCATAATCTTAAAAATAAATAAAATTGTGCGTAATACGGAGTAACATGTATGTTACTCCGCAAAAAAACTTGCAGTTTTAAAAGGCACATCTGACAAGGTTGAGGCTTTATTGCGTTCATAAAATACTATATATTAAATATGTATTTTCTGATAAAACACCGATTATACCTTCCAACTACTAAATAAGAACATAATAAAAATATTAGCTTTAGAAAATTTATCTCGCAATTGCAAGTTTTTCGCAATGTATCCTCATTCAAATGTATGCAACAGATTTTATCTTCTGCATATAATATTGCATTTGTAATCATTCAAAAGAACTATAATTGAGCTTTCCGGTGATGTTGAGGTAATCAAATATATCAAAAAGGTCAGACGTAAAACCTGCAGAACATTGCTAAACAACGTCAAAGGAACATAGGTCCACATTTTTTAAAAGCTTCCTTCAAAATACAAGATTTTCTTTATTTGCTTAAGCCTATAAAAATCTATTTATAAGGTGTCACAAACGAGTCTTAGTGCTTCGTTTTAAGAAATGAAAAAAATGCCGAACGGTCAAACATGCAATCAACGACCGGTGGGAGGAACGTCGGTTTTCGGCTCGGCCACTGCAATGGAACAACTCAAAAACAAAAATCCGCGAAGCTTGCCATTTGTTCTACTTATCATTTCAAGAATGCCCTGAAAACATCCATTTTTTGTCAAAATTAAAAATTCGATTCTAAAACCGTGCTTAAATTGAGATGAAACCACTCAAATGCTTTTCAAATGCTGTCATTGGCTTTTCTGACAGCTCCTCTTCGGAGGAACAAATAAATGACATGCTCGGCGTTTTAATATTTGATCTTCGTTAGTGGCACATATATAACCTTTAATCCCCGAGTTTACACTAGAGCGATAAACACGAATGACCGACACTCACAAACCCCAAGCACATGCAGCATATGCGCGAAGGTATCTCCAGGCAGGCTTGAAGTCACAAAGCCGGCCAAAGGTGGCTTCGCGTGCACGCTGCACGTGCGTGAGGTTGGTTGGTGTCGGTTGTTTCTGTTTGTCGCTCTAGTGGGACACGGGATAAGCAATCTGGCGCGCTTTCTACCCAGCACACTTAGGATAATCAGTCGCTACAGTCTGCAGACGGAGCTCAGCGAATGACGAAGTTGAGAACAGATTGAGGTTGAGAACACAGTTAATGACGAGGTTGAGAACAGCTCGGGGTTGAGAACACACTGAAGGACGGGGTTGAGAACAGGCTGAGGTTGAGAACACTGTGCAGGACGAGGTTGAGAATAGAAAAATAAAACAGTCTTCGCCGTGATACTGAGTATGGCGTTTCAGGCGCTTGCGTCATTCTAAAGGTCAAAGCGCGGATTGTTTTTGATTTGTCTATACTTCGTTTAGATTAAGTTCAGACGCAGCCGTCGCTACAAGGTAATAAGACCAATGAAGCAGTGTCAAAAGCGCAAGTTAGTAGGCCTTTTTTTGTTCATGATTCGTTCAGCGATGGTGGAACACGTACTCAGGCATGAGGAACACCATTATGCTGCTCTTTTGACGCGGTCTGATGAGCACCATCAGTATGCAGCCAGACTCATGCCTATCTCAAATCCTCCACCCGAGATACTGAATTTCAGGTACTTTTTGGTAATAATTTGGTGTCTTGCAAGTACATTTGATCGAAAATATTTACAAATCTATCTTACTTGCATTGTTTTGTATGTTGTAACATTATCTCAAATACATTTGTTAAGACTTTAAAAAAAATTTAACGAAAGGTTTTTTTTTATGGGAATACGAGTTAACACACTTTAGCGTAAAGTTGAGGGATTGCAAACTTGAAGCGGCAGCGACTGAACACAGGACAGGAAACAAACCAGGACCCTAGATGGAGGCTCAAATCGCCAACAATATAACAAATTGAGCGAAATGAATGGTAAACAAAAAAAGACAAATCAAAATATTTTTCTAATGTTAGGTTTTGCTATGGCAAGAATGTCAGTTTCTTTCCTAAGTCTGGTACGCTCGGAAAGAGCGTTGAGGAAACGGCGATAGGTCCAACCTTCCATGGAAAAAGAGATTGTAACCGTAAGTCAGGAAACTAGATACGAGCAGGATGAGCCCTCCAAATGCAAACAAAACAGTACTCCAAAGGTTGTAGGTCTTTCTGAACGCGCTTCTCTGTCTGGAGTAAAAAAGTAAACAAAATTTACAACCTCGAGAAATATAGACGGGCTTTTTTCTCAGCCCTTGCGTCTTCCCTTTTGAAGTTCAGTCATCTCCGAATTCAGCATGTAAGTAATCTGCGTACAGATTCGTTTAACATAAACTCTGATTATATGCCAACTTCCGCAATTAGTAAAACATTGCGTTCAAGGTTAGCATAATACAATCACCATGAGATATGATTTTTTCAAAGTTACTATACGTAGTGACCTCTTTTTGATTTGTCTAACATTCGCCAGTGTGATACAACTCATTGTACTGAAGCTGCATAGAAGAACACTCCAATTTTCTTCTCTTTGCTTGTGTCGCATGCAAATATATTATTCTGGTGTCACTGAAATAAATATTACGCAATGCAGAAGTATCTTCGAAGTAATTAAAACACGGATTTAAGTATTTATACTCTACTCAAGATACCTTGCAGTGGAATTAACTTTAGTAGTACTCCAAATATTTTTCAAGCAGGTATTTTGTTACCTATTTTAAATACGTTTGTCAAGTTTCTTCTTTAACACTGGTTCTTAGCGCTGGCTCTGCCCGAACTTAAAGGCCGGCGAGTAGCTAGAAAGTAGGAAACTCCTTTCTGGCGGCAAACAAAATGAAGGAAAGGGAACTTGGAACCGGGTTTTCTTCCCGGTAGAAAACTATTCTGTTGTTTGTCCTTTAAGGAGAAACGATTTAGAGACTTTTTTCTGCCTCGTAATTCTTCGATTTTACTGCGTATGAAGCGATTGGCTTTTCAAAAAGCTTTGTGGAAAAGTACATCTCTAAGATCGTAGAGTAATTTCCGAATCAGCGCGTACCGCCCTGAACACTCTCGAAAACCCAGGAAGGTCCACTCACCGCAAGAAAAGATCAACTATAAATGCACCTCACCCATCTTATTGGCTAAACTGATTAAGAATAACCATTGACTGGCGTTTAGAGTGGACAGCTTCACAGTTTACACACAGGACATTTCGACAGTGTTCATTCTTTCCAAATGCTTCGTAAATCACGTATAGTGGTTCTCAATTAAATCAAATCATGCAGAGATCTCGCGTTCGAAGTTTACACATTATGTACAGCACTATGAAATGAAAGGCTATTAAAAGAAGAACGCTCAAATGTTTAGGAATACCGTGCTTGCAGCGGAAATATATGTTTTTTTTAATGTTATGTACGCTCAACCAAGTTGCAAGAATATTGTCACGGGTGCAATTTCCGGCGAAAAGCCTGAAATAAACGCCCAAACCTCGTCACGGTCAATCATCGAACTAAAAAAATAAACGGACGTTGTGAAATATATGCAATATTCGCGCAAGTAATGCACGTTGCAGATCTAATTCCATTATACTTCGTAAGTGCTTCACCAGAACCGAAGAAAGAAAGTAGGAACAAAGTTCGGCCCAGCATAAAAAGAACGATTCACCGCTCCAGCCTAATTTACTCCTACGCCAAATTATAGCGACTGGTTTCTACCAACGTCTTCCGGACCTGCGTTGACGGCACGCATCGCGTTCCTCAACTCGCCGCCCCCCCCCCCCTTGCGTTAAGTTCATTTGAGAGACTCGTTTTCGGGAAATTAAATTTCATAACCTTCTTCTTTTCCCCCGACTTCAAAGAAAGACGAGAATCCCGCCCTTTTGAGCGAAGAGGCAGCCAACACAAAACCCAAGCGTCCAAAAACAATACCATAATATTCCTAGCCTTAAACAAACGAAGCGTAAAACAAGGCTAGGGAGAAATATACCAGCGCCGACGCGGTGCCTGTCATCGCGCCGGCACAAAAAGGTTTTCAATTACACGTCGCGCTCTAAATCACGTCCAGCGAGCCAATTACGAGAAGAGCCTTGCCCGCGATCTCCTTATCAAACTCGAGAAGACCTCATGACGCGTTGCGTATGTGTTTGTGTGTGGGTCCGGACACTTAATAGAGCACCATTTCATCGAATACCGCTTCATCAAAGGCGTTTCATCCAATGCTATTTCATCGAACGCTACTTTATCGAACGCCATTTCATCGAAGCTCTTTTATCAAACACCGCCAACATGAGCCGTAAAAATTTTTGATATAGGAAGGAGTATTTTGTTAACACCAGAAGGATAGCAGAATATATATATTTTTGTGTGTGTTTGTAGAGAGGGGAACTAATTATCAGAAACCTGATTTTTCTCCTACCTTTTTTTTATATTAACTGGTGACTTGTGTTCCTGATGTAGACAATAATGAACGGGAACACCACCTTTACATTTTATGAAAGCTGTGATCATCAAGTGCGGTGTCGAAGGTACGTAACTTCTAGGGTGTATCCATGTCCTTGAATGATACGTATTATGTTTCAAGCACGAAGCCGTCCTTAAAACAATGACGTGTCTCCATGTCGCATGCAAACAAAAAAAAAGACGTGACTCTTCTCTGTTTATTTGGAGTAATCGGCAGAGCCGTCTACCTGCCGGCATTTTAGGCTACGTTCTTACAACGGAGGCTATATATTTAGGATAGAATAAAAACATTAGTATATAGCTAAGTACAAAGAAAAAAAAAGCGCAGCGAAAAATAGTTATATTCCTTTCCGGATTTACCTTTCATGTGTTCACAAATGAGGAAAACATTATGTTGTGGTGAACAGCCGCTTTTCTTACGTGAAAAAAGTGGGTCGCACACCCGCTCAAGTTTTGTTATGTTCTATGATTCCAAAACCGAACTTTTGGTGAAAGGGTGACCAGAGTATAAAATTTGCATTTCTGGCGAATCGAAAAGAGCGTGAAGAGAACTCATAAGCGAGTTAAAGCATCTAAAAGCGCTATACTACTTTAAAATTCGGTGAGGTGAAACTCTATGAAACGGCGTTCGATGAATCGGCGTTTGATGAAATGCGCACTTATTCGATGAAGCGGGGCTCGATAAACGGCATTCGATGAAACATTCGGTACCCGGTTGCGTTGAAACGTTCGGTACCCAATAGCAGAGTTAGCGCGATCTGACCCTATTGACGTTTCATAGAGGGAGAGGACACCATAGGGAGGCCTTCCGTCTATGTGAAGTTGATTTGACACGCGTCGGCCGGGGCTGCTCCGTAAAAGTCGCTAAGCCTGACGTGGCCGATAATAGTCTTCCTTCTTGTTTCACCTTACCCTGACCGAAGCAAATGCTAAAAGGCAGCCCGTCGTATATACCAGTTTCCGAAATCCTAGCAAGAAGCGATAAAAATTGGAAATAATAATCTCAAAGGCAGGCACATGTGAAGAGAGGGACAGCGCATTATTACAGCACTCCTGGCATCTGTGTTGCTCTTGGAGCTTCGTGAATATGCATATCTGACAGTCCTTGTACCACAGTATCTGCCGAGGTTTCTAAAAAAAATCGGAATCTCTGCGAAAAGCGCAGCCTCCCTGCTGCCATGGCGTCAGCATAAGCATGACCTGACGGCGCCCACGGAATAGAACAGATGCTGGTCTATATTTACTGACCGCTTAAGAACTGCAGGGTGTGTTGAGGCCTTAGCATCTTTTTATCGCCCATCAGTCAATGATGATACTGTTTTAGCAGATAGGCACGCCAAGGACGAATCACCAAGCAAGGAGAATAAATTTTCAGGGAGTTCCCGAGAAAAGTGATTCCGTGTTTTGAGACCTTGGTAAATCAACTATGCATCGCAGAATGTTCAAACCCCTTGAGAAAGGACGTCAACAATGGGGATACAATACGAGAGAGTTTGAGAACACGACGCTACGAGGATCAACAGAGAATCGATAAAAATGGAATTTCACCATGAGCCGTCGTCCACCTATCAGCCTGATATTGTGAACAAAAGAATTGACATTGTAGGCTCTTGTGGGATTCATTTCAGTGAAAAACACTTGTCAGCAAAAAAAAAAACACTTGGCTTTTCTTTTTGCTGACAAACTTTATTTTAAGTAAATATATGTTACAGGCGCCGGGAATATCGTTTGTTCTTTTAACGATTTTAGGCTCGAATGCACGTTGGCTCATAAATAAATTACGTTTTATTAATTACTTTCTCGATTTTGATTATTTCGTACTTCAGGTATCGTCATGCTCTCGAACTTTCGCGCTTTATCCCAACCGCTAGCGTCACATTCTCGCCAAGTTCGAGCTTTCTAGGATGCATAGTTTATTTACCCGTAGGGAAAAACACGGTTCTTTACTTTCGGAAACTTCCGGTACCAAACCACGCCCTGCGTTTCACATGGTTTCGGCGACCATCCGTTACAGATGAAACCCGAGGAAGAACAGACTCCTCGCGAAACGTCGGCTACCACTACTCTAAAGACTCCGTGAGACGTATTTTTCATTGTTTCCTATCAGCGCCATGCCACGTTCGCCTTTAGATAAGAATATTTGAGGTTAATTAATCGTTCCGGCGGATGCCCCACGAGTCAGTTTCTGGTAGTGGTCAAAACAGATCCACCCTTTGGCTGAATGAGAATGTTCCACGATTTCGTGCTCCTGAAGAGTAAAAAAAAACGGGTTCGCTTTCACATAGCTTTATCTGAATTCGCTCCAAAAAAAAGTTCGGGAATTTACTTTCCTGCTGAGCACACATGCAGCCAAACACGGCGAACGATACAAGGATTACAGGGAGGGATGAAGCTCAGAATACGATTCGATGTAGAAATGTTATCTGCGCAGGCAGAATGAGGAAGTGCAACGTCATGCTCGTTGTCTCCTGCGCGCATCGTATTCTTTCTGATCCACTTATATAGCCTACTTTTCTAAATTGGCAGTTTCCGTGGCCTTGCATAGAAGCGAACTTAGTCTTTCTTTTTTAAGGCGCAAAAAAAAAGTACTTTTTTTTTTTTTAAAGGACCACATTTTGAATTTGCGTATTTGAAACCGACTTTCTTTGAACCTGAAACGAAAGAAACGATTTGCGTGCCCCCTAGCACGCAGCGCGACGACGGCTTCGAACAGACCCGCCCATTCAACGCGCACGGTGCTGTCACGTGACTGCATCCTTCCCTTTTTTCAATGTGTGCTTCAACCAGTTTGACCAATCCGAGCACTTGGAGTGCGCCACGTAATGTTGAACTTCACTAGAGTTTTGCTATAGACAGTAACGAGAGTACATTCAAAGCACAGTAGTGACTGTCCCCCTCCACTTCTACAACACTCAAGAAGAATTATGCTACGAGCTCGTTGAACCAGTCATACATCTTTCTTTTGCCACGTGACTAGTATCAAGACCTGTTATAACAAAATAGCGGCTAGAGCAAAGCGATCACGATTTCTCATTCCCTTTTGCGCTTCGTTGTAACCGAAGTCGGTTATAACGAAAAGCGGATATAACGAAGTGATTTTTGATTCCCGTCGACTTCGTTATAACTGTTCTCGATAGTACTATCACGTCCCTACCCACGTACTGAAAGCGGGGTCACGTGATGAAAAGGAGGCGGTTAATTGGTTCTGCGAATGCGTAACTACCAGCGCACTGTCAGGCAGAGGTTGAAAGGAACATAAAATGCGCTGAAGCTGCCCCTTGGCGTTCCTCGACGATAAGGTTATAAAAGTAGTGAAATGTGATGATGTTTTGCTTTCTGGGCGACAGCGTTAAGATTACCACTACAACGAAGCAGCCTCGTGACGGGCATAAAGCTCTTATAAAGGAGGCTTTTATGGCCATGACGTTTCTTGGGGGGCAGAATCTACCCTAACAATAATGGTGGCCAGAAACATTTTTATAGGGATAATCTGGGTTTCGCTGGATTTTATAGGTCGCCGAAGGAGAAACTCCTTCGGCGAGCTATAGAAGCTTCTTCGGGATTGTACATGGACAATGAGTGAAGTACTCATTTTCCGTGAATGTTTGTAAGTTTTAGTTATCACATTCTTCCAAATCCGCTTTTGTCTGTTTTTACTCTGCTTCTTGTATGATAAGGTTTATATAAACATCATCACCTTTATTTGACCATCAAGCATTTTCAAAAAGTCATCGTCTTTTGAATACTAAGTACAAGGTGCCCGACCTCACAGGTTTGCTTACCTCACAATTTCCCTCAAATAGAAACAAATACTGTATATAGACATAGCAACCCTCGAGCGAGAGGACAAAAAAGGGTACGGACAGACACGAAACTCTCAACACAGCTAAAGATTTATTTTTCAGATCACCTACTATGTCTACCTTTAACCAGCTCGCCTGCCTACTTGCTCAAAAAATAAATAATTTTATTTTTTCACTACAACCAGACTTGTACGTAAAGAGTTACAAGTAACTGATTACTTGTAATCAATTACATTCTAATATACCTTTTTAACTCTTCAATTGCGCTTTTTCTGCAGTAACGTTTGCTGTAACTCAATTACTATTTTTTGTTAAGAATTACAAGTAATCAATTATATGTTTCCGAAAGAGCTAAAATTTAGTTTAGCATTTTTCCCGTAAAAGATCGCTCTGTCTCCCTTTGCGTCTCTCCTCTATGTTGCACCAATGTTGTACACTTTTTTGACCGCTAAACAACTAAAAAAAGATATCAAGATACAAGAAGGATTAGCATGGCAACGCGCTCGGCGACGTCCTGACGATAACTTCGAACGACAAGTGCTGTTGAAGCTTAACAAAGTGTAAATGACGAAAAGAAACAAAATGTAACAACTTTGGATATATGTATGCATTATTGATTTCGTAATAAAAACAGAAAAAAGCTAACTAAAGTCAAAAATTAATCTAATATTTCTGGTAATTTTTCAATTAATTTGCGATGCAGTAATTGATTACTGTAATTATTTACATTTTTCACTAAATGAATTGTAACTGTAATCGGCTACTTCCTTTTAAAAACGGGTACAAGACTGATTAGAACTGGATACAAACACTGGAGCCGGAAGGTTGATAGAGCCTAACCTCTTAACTGGTGGGTAAAGGACACAGATAACAGTGCATTAATTAATAACCCCGCTACACCACTCATGGTGACCGCTCGGAGTAATCTTGTTTAAATCTTTCATTAATTACTAAAGAAATAAGTACCTTGCCCAACAGTACGTCTAGAATTTCTAAATATTGAATGATTTTTCCCAGTTGTATTGAACCCTTTTCTTCTTAAAAAAACACTCACAAACTATAAATAAGATCCGAGATAAATAAAAAAAATCTTGTTTTTCGGTAGGCACAAATAAACTACGCATCGCAGAAAGCTGTGACTCCGTGCCAATATAACGCTAGATGTTGTGCTAGAATACAAAATGTTTAGAACGACGTTTTCTGCATAAAGAAACAGAACAGAAATACATAATTTATAAATAATCCGACAATCACATTGGCCAAATATTGTTTAGACCTATGAATGACCTTGTGCACACTTGCGGAATTTATTTGAGTTAATAAGATGGGGAGCAAGAGTCAAAATATCCTTTTTTTTGCTGAAAATATTATTTTTTCTTACTGAAATGCATGCCACAGACCTTACATTGCTATTTCTAAGTTCCACGGATATTAGGTCTAGGTTCACGTCGTTCCATGACCAAAGTTTGCTTTCATCTTTTTTTCTTGATTCAATTACCTTGATGTTCTCAAACTTTTGCGTGTTACAACCATAGTGAATGTCATATCAGACTCACACGATGGTGCAGCTTCATGCGATGGGTAGTTTACTTATGCGAACCAAAAATACACGAATTTTATTTCTAAAGTAGTAGCTTTATAGGCACAACCACACTCAAGATCACCCACTCATGGATGTGTCCGCAAGGCCGTGTCCTAAAAGTTGTGCCCTCAAGGTCACGTAATGCCCACGGCTGAAACTCTGTGTGGCATATGAAGATCACGTGGCTGAAGCGATGGTAGATGAAGCGTCAAGCGCGATCCAAACCAAAGGCAGTGCGTCTCCCGGAAATTGCGTATTTCGTGACGTCGTGCTCATTCCGTGCACCCTCGGGTTGCATAAGAAAGTTGGATGATTTCAACTTTCTTATGCAACCCGCAATTCTCGGAAGCGCACGGCCTACGCGTTCACAACAACGCGTTGGTTTGGATCGCGCTTAAGCGCCGGTTGCGCAAGCTCCGCTTTCGTGCGCGAGAGAAAAAAGGGGGAGAGGAGGGTGGGGCAGAGAGAGAGGGAGAGAGGAAGCGCCAGTTGCGCGTGCTCCGTTCGCTTACACGCTAGCGCGCATGAGAGGGATAGAAAGAAAGGGAGGAAGGGGGAAGGGAGAGAGGAAGGAAGAGAGGGATAGATAGAGGGAAGGAGAGAGAGAGACCAAGGACGTTCAAGGTCGTGTTATCGAGGTCACATAACGACGGCGAATGTAGTGAAGCGTAAGCTCCGTTCGCGTAAGTGCCGGTCGCGTAAGCTCGTAATCGCCGGTAGCTGAAGCTCACGTGACTTAGAGGGGCCCTGCAATCATATTTAAGCGTCTACCTTTTTTGCTGTTTCCACATCTCTTGGGGTTCGGGCGAGCCAGCGGGCACGGAGAGAGTAACTAAATATCAGTGCGTCATATTTTAACCGGACGACCCGGACTCCACCGACGAGGGCGACCCGCGGTACCGGAAGCGCGCAAAATGTGACGTTTTTGGTCCTGGGCTTACTACTGGTCAGAGCCGCTAAAAGCTTTTTTTAGTCGAGATACAAAATATAAGTGTCGCGAACCGTTTCAATTATGTATGAAAGTAGTTTTTGTTCCGTATTTTAGATCAGAACAGAAACAAATGCAGTTTATAAAGTACGGAAACAAGAAATGACCCGTCGACATACCTGCCACCAAGCGGCTGAAAAAGCGGCGCATATTAGAAAGGGCTAGTGGGATGAGGCGCCGATGAACGGCGAGAGTAGAAAGATTCCGAAGCGTAGAAAGGCCATTTCGCGGTATGGCAGCGCGAAGTGGCTCCCGTTCTGTACTGATCTTTACCCCATGTGTGCTGTCGTTTGTGGCCAGTGAAGTGTTATGCCGAATAGTCTTTAATCGCCCAGCAAATGCATTCCGAGCCGCCCTGGCCGCCCGCTTCATACAGCCTATCCAACACACGCTTTAGTGGCGCCCTCTCGAGCCGTCGACACGGAGTTGGGCAGCCGTGAGCGCTCGATGAGCTCACTATCCCTCCTCTAGTTCACGGCCACTCAAGCCAGGACCTACGACGTCATGAAGGAGGTTACTTTTTCCTTGTGTTTGTAATCCTAATTTGCCTATAACTTTTAGAATAAAGCGAATTTTGCGAAAAGAAAAGTTTCATTAACTACGTTCAGTGCGCTTAGGTTCAGTGCAAATTAAAACCAGTCAAAAAGTTGTTGCGGGCCCCTTTAACGTCCTCGACGTCCGTTAAGTCAAGTGGCCGACTTCCGGAGCATGGCACGGCCCGAAGCATAGTCGCTGCGTCAGGCCAGACTAAAGCATATAAACCAAAATAATTTTAAAGCAGTAGCTTTATAGGCCCAAACTTGCTCAAGGTCATATTTTCGTTCTCAAGGACACATACGCGTGATCATGTCATGGAGGTCGCGTAATCAAGGTCACAAAACGTACGTGGCTGCGCCGGTTGCGTAAGCCCCGCTTGCGTATGCGCCGGTCGCGTAAGCTCGTAAGCGTCGGTAGCTGAGTCTGACGAGAACCTGACGCCCTTAACGACAGCCTCGACGTCCTTCTTGAGGTCGTCCTAGAGGTCGAGGTCGTCTTTGAGGTCGTTCTTGACGGACCATCCTCGACGTCGGCCTAAATACCGTCCTTGACGTCGTCCTCCAAGTCGTCTTATACGGCGTCCTTGAAGTCCTTCTTGATGTCGTCCTTGACGTTGTCCTCGACGTCGTCCTTGAAGTCATCCTAGAGGTCGTCCTAGACGTCGTCCTTGAGGTCGTCCCAGAAATCGTTCTCTACGCCGTCCTTACATCGTCCTAGAGGTCGTCCCAGGTGAGGTCCTAGACGCCTCACTTCCCGTCGTCCTAGCCGCCGTCCTTGACGTCATCCCATGTGTGCACTGAACATTACAGCCATTTCATCAGCATCCCTTTCCCTCTCCTGATTGCTTTCACTAAAGACGCTCCTGTACAGCTATCGTATTTGATCGCGTTTAATCAAATGAACGTACTCGTGTTGTTTTTTTTTGTTGTTTTTTTATTGGACTTTGTGTTAATATTAAAGGAATGAGTTGCATGAGATGCTTTTTTTAGCTGTGCATTTTAATGCGAAAGGATTAACTGTCCCATTGAGCGAAGCTGGCGTTGTCTGCAGCCGCTGTCTGTAGCTGGGAACGACACCACCTAAATTCCCATTTGCTGAGGAAAGCGGCACATAAATTCCCTTTGGCAAAGCAAAAGGGCACCTAAATTCTCTTTCCCAATAAAACAGAAGAAAAAGAAGCACCGCAACGCAGGTGCTTCGTCACGGAAGCTGGCGGGTACGCTCAAGGTAAAAGCGGACGTGCCTCAAAAATGAAACACAAAGAAATGCACAGCAACGCAATGCATCGTCGAGGAAGCCGTCGGGAAGCCTGCAAAGGTTCGCCGCGCTGTTGGGGAGCAAAGGTTCGCCGCGCCGCGCCTGCGCTGTTGGGGAGCGTGACGTCACTGCCTGAGCACCGTGTGCGAAGGAAAGACGTGGAGTGCTGATTGTAGGAATGCTCTCCGTGTAGGAATACTTTCGCTCTCCTACACGTAAGCAATCCTAAATGTCTCTGCTGATTTTTTTTTTTTTTTGCTTGCATGAGAGTTTGAGCATTATACGCATTTCATCGTCTTCATTTGAGCACGGTTTACATATGTCTCACATTGTGCCACATCACAAACCACTGCTTCTCTCCGGGAACGTAAATAAAAACATCATATTGATTAGCCTGAAGTACATTGATTAACATTATAGGTGATTGTGAAAAAATAAAAGAGACAACAGCTATTAATATTTTAATTGATACGTCATATCGCAAGGCGAACTGGATTTCCCCTGCAAAACATATAGGGGACAAGTTTAAGTTTTCACCCGACTTTAGTCAATTGAGTGAGATTAAACACTGAAATAATATCAAGGGCCACACGCAGGCAAAGAAAACTTAAAGCGTTTTGCACGGGTTCATGCCTATAAATGACGTCCAGTTATTTATACTTGTAGCTGAAAATGTGTGTGCATTGCTTTGTACCTTAGCATGTGTCTGCCGTGATTTATATCCTTTTGGAAATTGTCTTACCGTTCCCATGGGTGACGTCTCAATCCACGAAGAAAATGAGCGCCACATCCTGTTATCTGCCATACGAGGAAAAGAGAATGTCACAGCTCACCTTACATTTCCGCAACATTTTGTTTGGGGACAAAACCAAACATCGACCACAAAATAAAAAAGAGCGCATTTTGTTGCGAAGAAAAGGTACATTTTTTTTAATTAAAAATTAAAAAAATAACCAAAAGTATCCTCTGAATAGCAAGGGGTTTTAATTTTTGTGGGTTGGTGAAAGCAGTGTGGAAAGCAAGTTAAGTCGGGACCTCTAATGCTTGAGTGTGCTTCCTATAAACTGACTCTTCACGAGCATCGTGTGATTACCGCGTCCTCAAGATGGTCTCGTAATTTCGGGCTCATGACGTCATAAAAGCTTCAGGCTTTTGCCTTGCCACGATCCCGGTGGTGGAAATTAGAGCTGCGAAAGTGGGTGAGGTTCTGATGTTGTTCTGATGCCCTCCGCTATCCAGCTCAAACGTTCCCGGACACCTCGGCAGCCAGCAGCAGACGCCGCGACGACAGCGGTGCTCACGTCCGCACGCACTTTTTGCCTCAACTTCTACGACCAACCGTGAAGATCGCGACATCTGACAATATGCCACTCCTGCGTCGTCCTTCCCCTTCGGAGCCACCTTCGATGAATGGGTGTTAGGGAAGCTAAACACATCTAACGAGGACGCGTTCGAGCAGCCCAGTCCAAACTTCAGTAGACCGTCAATCCAAGCGGAAATGTCCGAAAGTCAAAGTAACGTGCAAAATGGGACCTTCTGATAGTTTCGTCCCGCAAAAGAGTGCTGGGGATCCATCAGCGGAGGTTGCTTCCCTCGGCCTCTCATGATGGATGAGTCCGCGGTGACTGGCAGCTGGGGCAAAGCCTTCTTTCGGTGCCCGGTCGATGACGACGGATGGCCTACCATTTCTACGCCGCGTCACAGTAAGGCGGACCACAGTCAACGTTACAAGCCATCCCAGCCAACGGGGCGCTGCGAAGGAATCACATGACAACGCGCCCCTCACTTCGCTGCGCCTGGACCCTAGGTCACGTGACACACACGTGGCACTGGATTGGCTCTGATGGTTTTTACTGCGGTTCTTTGTAAGCGAAAACGTCGTGCAGCGTCGGGCCTCGTCGCCCCCGCTCGGGAGAGCGGAACGCGCCCATAGACTGCGGGACGTGGACGAGCTCAGAAACACCGTAGATATTGTTTTTTTCAGGGAACACGGGTGGGTTCGTAAGTGAAGAGGACAAAAGGCGCGTTGAAGAATATAATGTGCCCTCTACACTCACGGACACCTTAAGAAACGTAAGGCGTGTCGAGTCTTGAGTATTTTATTGTCTCTCTACGGTCAGTAAGATTGCGGCATCAGCCGATAAGAACACGCACGAACTAAGGACGAAGAGAGAAGCGTTATTTGAACGAGTCATGACCTAAGTTTTTTAAACTGCCAGTGCCGAAATCAGATTATAAATTCGATGCTTTGAGTCGTCCGTTTTGGGCTTGGCTCGAAGGAACGAAAATTTATTTTAAGTGTGTGGAATTTTCACAATAATAAATGACCCCATCCTCCCTCCCTCAAGAAAGTATATATATATATATATATATATATATATATGTATATATCGTAAAGAAGGGGAGAGAGTGACTATTAAATTTATACCATCAAAGTTAGGGGAAGGAAAGGGAAAAGGGAAGGCGAAAAATTGGGACAGGAGCGGGGCCCAATTTTGGTCAACTCTTTTTCATTTCCCTTCACTAACTTTGATGCAATAAATTAAATAATCTCTCTCTTCCTCTTCGTTTACAATATCACTACATGCTGTACTTGTCAATCTTCCCCCTCTCTCTCTCTCTCTCTCTCTCTCTCTCTCTCTCTATCTCTATATATATATATATATATACATATTTTTGGGAGTTCATTGTTCCTTTAGCGGACGACAGCTGAGCATTTTTTTAACACTGTCAAAGAGGCAGCTGACGCCGCCGCTGAGTGACATGCACGAACAGGTTCCAAGAAACACAACACATAACCTTTTTTTTTCTAATTTATTTCGACGTTCTATTCAAGCTATAAAAGTTACACCATCAAAGTAGAAACGTGTCTGCTTTCCTGAAGAGCAAACGGTGATCAAATCGCAGCAATTCGCGTATCCAGTCCAGCCAAGGAAGAAACATAAAGTAAGCTTTCAGTTTCAAAATTTAATCGGCACTTTATAAAACGTCTGCGAGTTTATTTTCCTGCAGAACATGGAGATCGCGATCACGGCAAAAACCAGGAGTTCAGCGATTGAAAAAGCTCAAAATACAACTAGGCAGAAAAAAGAAAATCTGCAGAGAATATTAAAATTGATTTCGTGTAGAAATACAAGAGTATTCCTACGCAGCGCATTCGTACAAGCAGCTTGCCACGTCTTCCTTTTCACTCGGCACGCCGGCGGTGACATCCCGCTCCCCCACTGCGCATGCGCGGCGTCCCCTCCGGCTCCACGGCTTTCGTGACGATGCATCTGCGTTGCTGTGCTTTTCTTTGTGCTTCTTTTCTTACGCGCGTCCGCTTTGACTTTGAGCCGCCCGGCCGGCTTCCGTGACGAAGCATCTAACCTGACGCGTCACGGCCAATGGGTATTCCACCTGTGAGTTCAGTTTTTCTGCTACAGCTGATTACAGACAACGCCGTCATCGCTCCACAAAACAGTTAATGCTTTCGCATTAAAACAAAAATTGCGCAGGAATATTGAACATGAGGCTTTCCTTACTCATTGGTCGAAGTATACATCGGATTTGTCAGACCTCCAGCCTGTACTGCCGAAAGGAATTATGTTAGTGTTCACCGTGATTGGCTGTCTATTTTTCTGCGGAGAAGTGCCCTGACAGACATTTTGTAGAGTTCTATACGTTTAATATTTTATATTCGTCTTTACTCGGCTAAAAACTATATAAAAAGCTATTTTGTTCTTTTACTTTTTTATCATCTTCAATAGAACGGCAGCCTTGAGATGAGGCAAATGAATAGTATTGCCTCAGAATTATTAATAAGTGTGTCGCATTTTGTAATACGTATTCTTGCAAACAAGTCATTGACTCGGTTAGAGCTCCAACATTTTGGAAACTTCACATCTAATGAATTTGAAGCGAGTTCTTACCCCAAAGGCAAATCCCTTGTGACTAGCAGCAATAATACATAAAAAATATGTTAATGTTTGGCGGCAGGCGGGTGAATGGGTAGTGCTAGTCAAAGAAGAACCACTGTATCGGTTACCATAAAAGATTGAAGCACCTTTTTTTATTAGCGGTTCAGTTTATGACTGCAGACGAAATTATCTTCAAATTGTCAGTTTGCTTGCTTTCAATTTAAGAAAACGTGTTATCATTTTTCTATAGATTAGAACACAAAAATACACTTTTTATGACTCACCAATACACCGTTAAACTTACTTCTTCATATGCAGAACACCTCCGCCCCAAAAATATGCCGGAGCATAAATTTTACTCCTAAGTTTTTGTTTCATCTATTAGAATAATTTCTAAAATCAAAACGTGGAAGGCCAAAAGGATTTCTGAAAACAAATTACCAACACAGTTACAAAGAGGAAGAAAGATATTTCATTTACCCGTTAATTTACATCCTTGTACGAGTAAACTGGTAGAGAAAGTGAACCGTCGTTACCCATCAGTGCCGCATTGAAACGTTCAAAGGAAGAGCGAGGGTCCTTCGACGTGGGAGCCAGCCTCCTGTCTAGAGGCCACCACAATACGCCCAGCGGGAGAGACAGAAAGCCACTGAAAAATGTTTCCCTGGCGACAAAAGACACTTCAAGAGGAAAAAGAACCCTCCACCAACCGACTCCCCATTTTTCATCGGCTTGCCCGCCCAGGAGCAACTTTTACACGGACGCATCTAGGGGCAAGTGCATCCCACACCGCCCTCTCCTTACCCACCTCCTCTCCCGCCACTGTATCGTCTTCAACGTGTGGACACTTGAGCCGCCAACTTTTTCAGCGCCCTATGGATTTTTGTTTCCCGCTTTTATTCGAATGTTATTGTTGAGTGGGTTACGCCGTTCGTACCGGCTGCACATCAGAAGTTCCGTGTGTCGAGATATCTGATACGCGGCCGGTGCAGTATACGTTACGATGCGCTTGACCGGCCTGCCACCCCTATAGTGCTGGCGCCAGAAATGTGGGCTGCGCGCCGTGGGATACCAACTGTGCATTCATCCTCATTCGATAGATTCTGGCTTCCTGAATTTTTTCAGTATGGAATTCTACAAGGGTCCTTCAGGGTTGCCAAAACTTTCGTCCATAAGAAATCATTGAACATGTGTAGCATGATCAAACTTGAGGGGGTCGTTAGCGTAACCCTTCTTGAATATTGCATACCCTAAAATGACGACTGCAAGCACAGTATAGAGAACGAACGGTGACACGGACATGATTGTAGAAATTATGTCGTAAGTATATTGTAGTACAGCAACCGGTGGCAAATCAACCGACGGACACGTTCGATCGACTGCAGTCTCACAGCCCAGTTCTTTCTTCGCAAAACGGAATCATGAAGAGTGCCAAAGCAGTGGCAGCGGTGTCTGGACATGCAGGGGAAATACTTTGAAAAACCTGACTTATAGTTTCGTGCTTGTCACATTTGCCATTTCCTCTATAGGAATAGAAGACCCGGTGAATAATGAACTACCGTTTTTTGTTGTTTTTTGTCACTGCGCAATGCGAAATATGTAAAGAGCGCTTGATTCTCTGAACCAAAAAACGGGTCGCCAAGTCCATGGCCTGACTTACCTCAAAAAACCTTCATGTGATTTTAGTGCTGCGTTGGTATGCGTTACAGTCAGGATTAACTAGTTTTCTCAATTATGTCCGAGTGCATTTGAAAGTGGTTATTCTTATGCTGATTTGTTGAAAAATATTTATTAGACCATAGGTCCCTCACACCTAACATTATATTGAAGTGAAAACTATGTTTATGTACTCTACCGGCTCAAACCTTGCAAAGGGTTGAGTAGCTGTAAAACAACACGAAATAAATCGACAAACCACGGTAAACAACGTTCGGTTTCACAAGAATCGCTGCTGCTTTCACCTTTTTCTAAGCCAACGAAAATGTGTTTTAATGAAACATGTGAACGGTTATTCGCTTAATTGCTTCAAAATTTCCGCGTTTCAGACGTTACAGTATTATATTCGTTAAAGAAATATTGCAAGAACCGACATTGCGTAACGTACGAACTACATACGCAAATTCTCATTACTTTCTTAGATTGAGAAACGTAATATAGTACACCTTTCTTAGAGTTTTATTGATAGTTTCTGCTCGGGAGTAGTTTCCTATGACTGCGTGCAGGATTGTATCTGCGAATTTTGTTTTTGGTATTTCTTCAAGATGCTCTGCTCCCTTTTATGGCTAAAGAGTTCACCGCTCGGTGTACTCGTCGTGAATTTTGAAGTCTACTGAGCAGCTGATTTAATTGTTCACTAATGCCACCGACCGACTGCAGAAACGTTCGGCGTGCTGAGTCTCGAGCGCACCTTATTGTCGCTGAGCATTCAATCAGATTACCTGATATTCTTAATGACTGTACAATACAATTATAACGGCACTGTGTCACTTGCCATCGGCCAGTTGAACAACTAGTTAAAAACTGTCGTTGCCAAAATATTGACCACGCAATTGCGTCACCACAGCTCCAAGTTACATCTCTTCTCGTAAAACTCGATATTTTCAGTATAATCAGTATTTTGTTACAATATTTGAGATGAGACGAACAGGTGAATATAATTGTTCGCTGAAGCGCAGCTCAGTCTACTTTACATTCGCGTTACAGCACGCACGCCTCCTGGGATTTGACTTTGCATTATTTGCGTTGAACATATATTACTTTTTAGGCTAGTTAAACTTTCGTTGCTAACACCCCTATTGGTGTAGGGCATCAACGAAACTAAATGCGCTGCTACGCACTATGTGGAAGCAGTGGAAGATCGGTACACTACTAAGCTTATAATGCTTATGCGAAATTGAACTATATAGAAAAAAACAAATTTACAAGTGTTAAAGTTAGCCAATCATGATAGTTTATTACCTCACTTAAGTATATGACTTCGATATTCCGTTGCCAAATTGGGAAGGCAAAAACCTAGTAAAACTTTACTCATGAGATTGACTAACACACCTCAAACCTCAAATTTGTAATATCGTGAAGAACAATTTTCCCGCTGGCGATAGTTTTGCCATTTCCTTATCTTAAACCAGAGTGTGTCTCAAGGACCTATCGCGTTGCCATACCCAGCGATTATGAAATACCGAAATAAAGTTCCCCTGTCGTGCAATAAAATGTGGCTTACACGCGAGAACAAAATTCGTTAATGCACACCAAGTGTGGAGTCACTGAGAAAACTTCTAATATTCTGAAATTTAGCATTGGTTGTTGCCAATAACTTTGAAAGTAAGCATATTTTGTTCCAATTTTAATATATAAAAGCGTAATCCGCATTTTTCTCTATTAGTTGTATCCAAGGGTGCATGGCCCTAATAATAGTGCAGGTTATTCTGCACTGCAATTATTAAAAGAAGAACACTGAAAATTGGCGTTGTGATTCCTACCAAATTCTCTTGGTAATCGAAAAACACAAGCGCCAGTTGAACGCGGTAAAACGTAGAGCAATAGGAACTTTTTAGGTGTGTAATCTAAAGTACACTCTTTAGAATGTGCTGCCATTTTCGCGTTATTTAGCTACGTAGTGTAGAGCTTAGTCGCATTTCAGGCAACTACCTGCCAGCTTCCAACCTAGCGATGAACGCAGGTGGAATAACCACTTCATCCTAAACTCGTTATGTGACATCTTACCAGCACAGCATTTATTTTTAGAACTATTTGCGTAACGCATAACAATATTCGGCTTCTCCGTGCCTACAACCATAAATATAAAGAAATGTTACTGCGACCCCCGAAAATGCTCGGGTCAAGAACCTTCAGACGCAGGCTAATCCGCGGAACAGGATTACACTCTTTACTGGAGGCTTTTTCATGTTTCTTTACAACGAGTGACGACGTCAGGCTCTTTCCAACGTTTATACAATTCAATCAAGTTGTAAGCTCATGCCTCAACCAGCAAGTAGCGTTTTTCGGCATCAGTCGTCGTCTAGAATCGAATTAGGTTATAACGTTTCTAGAGCTTGCAAAGAGCAAACTTTCAGATGAAAT
Organism: Ixodes ricinus; assembly: GCA_037355805.1. Lineage (NCBI taxonomy): Eukaryota > Metazoa > Arthropoda > Arachnida > Ixodida > Ixodidae > Ixodes > Ixodes ricinus. The sequence continues at coordinate 82,198 of JAZHYW010002635.1, forward strand.
TTAATTTAAATTGAACAGTGCAGCATAGTTACCACAATATCGAATGTCGGATCAACTATCAAACACCGAAAGTTTTATTCGGAATGTTCAAAATACAAAGCAAACCAATGCATAGATCAGAAAAAAGCCTCAATGGGTTTATTCCACGGTGTTGAGCCGGCTATTATTACGTTTCAATTCGGGTTCGCGTGTGGTTATTGTTCTGCCATACGTTCGAAATATCGGTTCTGCTACTGGTTCTACTACACGCCATCCGGTTCAACCCGGCTCATAACTCGACATGATAGGCCGTGGCCGCTCGTATGTGTCATGCGCTAAACCAAACAAAAAAAATTTTTTTGTTTTGCGCTTAGTCACTAAAACGTCATCTGCAATACAATATCTTCCACAAGATCTGGACAACAATAAAGAAACTTGCTGAATTGTGTTCTGTGATCCTGAAATTTTGTGACAAATACAACTTTATGCAGATTAATCACGTTTCCTACGAGCGCTCGGAAACATTACCAAAGTACAATACTGTCATACGAGGTCAACCAGCCAGTACTAACCGTCACCGCGGTACTCAGAAACCACCCACCTTGTCTGTCTGGAGTTGAATACAATAATGACCCCGAGCAAAGAGCATGTCGAAAGATGATTCAAACAAAAAGGTGAGAGAAGAGACAGGCGGCACGATGCATTTGGAAGAGCGAAAAAGTGAGCTCTCTCTCAAGCACCGGTCCAGCTCTACTCAGCGATCGGTGCCTGGTCGCCGTACGCATCCCTGTGTCGCGCCCCTCCCTCCAGCTGTCATGTGGGCGCCTTCAATTTCTGCCACAACTGAACAAACACTTGCTCACAACCCGTTGATATTTCCTGCTTACTTTGTTTTTATGATTTTTGTTTGCTTGATATGAATTTTTACAATCAACAAAACAAGAGAGAATAGCTCTTTAGCCTCTTGGCCGACGCGAAGTTGGGCTACACAAAGAGGTTAAATTTATTTATTTGTTGTATTATTGAATGTAGTTGTCTGCAAGTCGCTACCGTTTCTTTAGGCCACACTGCGGTTTTGATGCCACCGCGCTAAAGGCAGAAATTGACCTCGCACTGCTGCCTGCAGAATCAGGCGCGGCTCATATTTTATTATGCCCTACCATTTCGGAACATACCGGTTACCAGCCTAGTATATTGTGGTTTTATTCTTTTGGGGATTCAGAACCAAGAGTTCGAGTTTGGTTTCGGTCTGTTGTCGGTTCACTACAAACGCTTTCGATCCGGTTTTCCCTTTGGGTTCAAGTTCCACTCGACAACCCTGTTTATTCTCCTGAAGGGATCAGCAGTACCAGAGAAAGGCTAACACTAGAGAAAATGATGTTAGTGACCACACTGAAACCACAAAATTGAGGTACAGCTAACTGGCATTTCCGCCCATACCCGCGTAGATACACGGCGTGCTGGATGTATTATTAAACCTCTTGAATCCAGTGACATCTTGAGTCACCTAGCACTGACACCACATCGACGCCGTGGGGAGCGACAGGTTAGGGGAAGAGGCCGGTTAAATGAACGCTGTATTTGTGTTTTTATGACAAATCGCCATACAAAGACGTAACAACTGAAACCATAGGTTTAGAGTGCACAACGCGTGTTGCAGCCGACGCAATAACGTTGAATTCCAAATGGTTATGGGCGCAATTAACTGGTTTTCGTCGAGCACATCCAAGAAGGCTTCGTTCGTCAATTTCACTGCACGTATTTTGGCAGTTATAAAAAACAGTGCGGTTTATATTGATAACCAACTGTGCAATATCCGGATTTTAGAATGAAATACAACTCCAACGGACGCTTTTGAGTTATTGATAATTTTACCTCCAATCCTGGTCGTGTGACAAACCAAGGAAAAATCCAGTGCTTCTGAGCATTAATAATAAAAGTAAACACGCGTTGAGTCTACTACCACACTCGTAACGATTCATCATATAACTAATTAAACGCTAATGCTGCCATTCGAAAACAAATCAAAATCACTTCGTCGTAGACTAATTATTCGCGACGTTCCATGCAAAGCACCGACAGAATCCGTTGTGGAAGTTATTTCACTCTAACTTGAAAGATGTGAAATGGTTCCGCACCTAATTACCGAAACTAACCTTGTATTGAAAAACAAATTAAAAGCTGCCGATATATATACATGCTTTGAGTTTGTTACCTGGTGTTCGGGACGTGTATATTAAAATTTTAAATTATATTTATGATCTTGATGATTTTATATGTCTGGGAGACGAGGTGGCACGGCGAGATAAAGCGGTCGGCTGAACAGACACCGAGCTGGCGCCAGGCAGAGCGTGCTGCACGAGGCTGGGACCGGGCAGGGAACGATGGAGTTGGTATGGTCCATGGCGATGCCCGGAGCGGACCACCAGCAAGGTTCTGACCTGGAGAGGCGGGATCCGCGGGTCTCTGGCACATATCGACTTGAGCCATGACGATCTCGAAGTGGTTCCGCAGCGAGACTCGGGCTATGATAGCGCGGAAGAGCTAGTTATACGCATCGCCGGCGCGGGAACGACGATCCGCAGGCCTGGATACGGACTTTGACTGCAAGCACTGAACGACGGGTGACAGCCACGGGTCGGCGGGTCCGGACTGCCGGCTTTCGAGGACGGGCAATCGGGAAGTACAGTAAACCTATTCGCTGTCTTCCCGTTGTTTCTGTATCACCTTGAGAGACGAACGAAGCAGAGACCAATTGAGCGGTCGAATATGATATAAACCGACCTTACACGAAAATCGGGCATCCAAACTGGGGCACGGTCGGTACGCCTCTGCTTCTGGTCGTCCCCAGGGAGACCCATGGATGCGATGAGCAGGTTGTTAACTGACGTTAACGATTCCCGTCAAGATAAGGTTTGTTGGAATGTTGGCGACTTGTCTCACAGCAGGGCTCAGCAAATGTATCCTTGAGTCAAGGACCGAAAGGACTCAAATGACCAGGTTGCAGAAAACGCTCTCTCGAGCACCCCAGAATTGTAGAAAAACGAATCCTGTGGTATTTAAAAAATAAAAAAGTAGTGTTCTGAATTTTTGTGCTTATATTATTTCTTATTCTATAATTAATCTTACCATACCATCTTTACATTTCTTTCTTTTATGCCTAGATTTTAAATCGGTAAACTTAAAAATCGCTAAACAGACAAAAAAATACACGAAACCTTTATTTTCAGAATAACAAGTCAACCTCTCTGAGCCGACAGTGTTTTACAACATTGCTATAATACTGCAGCTAGCGGGGTCGCTTAACGTAATTAACAATACTATCTAAAGAAAAAAGAAGAAGCAGATTAGCGAGAAGACATGTTTTTACTTTTCGGTTGGTCGGTTTGACAAACCAAGAAACGCTTTTAACAAACCAATTGCCCTGAGCGTAGTTGTTTTCTTCTGACTAAAGTGTAAAATGGTTATCTGCACAAAATGTTTTACATAAAAAGTAGTTGGTGTATTTCAAGTGCCTAACTATGTTTAATAAAGTTTTTTCCTTATCAAGAGAATATGCACCGTTTTATCTTGTCATAAAGAAGCAAACCACATTGCTCCACAAATATCCAAAATTATCTGTCGCAGCACGCGGAACGCAGGGATGTCAAAACACACTTCGTTTCAGCTTGGGTCCAGACGCAGCCGATGCTACAGCGCGAGCATGTGGCCCTGAACAGTGCTTGCACTGCACGAGCGCGCGTGCTTGGCAGGGGCGCTGAAAGCCCGAAGCTCGTGCTTGTAGCATCGGCTGCGTCTGGAGTCAAGCTGAAACGAAGTATAGTTATAGGTGTGCGTGTGTGTGTGTGCCTGTGCGTGTGTGTGTGTGTGTGTGTGCGCGCGTGTGCGTGCGTGTGTGTGTGTCGTGCGTGTGTGCGTGTGTGTGTGTGTGTGTGTGCGTGTGTGTGCGTGTGTGTGTGCGTGTGTGTGTGTGTGTGTGTGTGCTGTGTGTGCGTGCGTGTGTGCGTTTGTGTGTGTGCGCGCGTGTGTGTGTCTGTGTGTGTGCATGTGTGCGTGTGTGTGTGTGTGTGTGCGTGCGTGCGCGTGCGTGCGTGCGTGTGTGTGTGCGTGTGTGTGTGTGTGTGTGTGTGTGTGTGTGTGTGTGTGTGTGCGTGTGTGTGTGTGTGTGTGTGTGTGTGTGTGCGTGTGTGTGTGTGTGTGTGTGTGTGTGTGTGTGCGTGTGTGCGTGTGTGTGTGTGTGCGTGCGTGTGTGTGTGTGTGTGTGTGTGCGTGTGTGTGTGTGTGTGTGTGTGTGTGTGTGTGTGTGTGTGTGTGTGTGTGTGTGTGTGTGTGTGTGTGTGTGTCGTGTGTGTGTGTGCGCGTGCGTGTGTGTGTGTGTGTGTGTGTGTGTGTGTGTGCGTCGTGTGTGTGTGCGTGCGTGTGTGTGTGTGTGCGTGCGTGTGTGCGTGCGTGCGCGTGTGTGTGTGTGTGTCTGTGCGTGTGTGTGTGCGTGTGTGCGTGTCTGTGTGTGTGTGTGCGTGCGTGCGTGCGTGTTTGTGTGCGTGTGTGTGTGTGTGTGTGTGTGTGTGTGTGTGTGTGTGTGTGTGCGTGTGTGTGTGCGTGTCTGTGTGTGTGTGTGTGTGTGCGTGCGTGTGTGTGTGTGTGTGTGTGTGTGTGTGTGTGTGTGTGTGTGTGTGTGTGTGTGTGTGTGTGTGTGTGTGTGTGTGTGTGTGTGTGTGTGTGTGTGTGTGTGTGTGTGTGTGTGTGTGTGTGTGTGTGTGTGTGTGTGTGTGTGTGTGTGATTTTCTGGGGGGGGGCGGCGATGCCGAAAGCAATTACTCGAGTTCCGCGTTTTAAATATATACCGACTTGGGAAAAAAATACCCGAGCCGGTTGTATGAAAAATGGGGACAAACGCAAAACCCCGAATTTAAACAGTCCTTAAATAAAAAAAATAAAAAAACAAGCATAGCTGTGGGAAAAAAAAATATCTTCAGCTTGATTTGGTGTTGATCCGGAACACAAATCGTACGTAATTGCCCGCAAGAATGTTTTTCTTGTTTTCTTCCCAAGGGGGGGGGTCACATATTCTTCGTATCAGAACGTTATCCAAGCGTTCGGGTAACGCTCATTACCCGCGGAGGTTGATGAGTCCCGTGGACGTCTCCCGTTTTCTTTAAAACATATGTTGCCCGATAAGCGTCGATTTCTTGTCGGCAACTTGAAATTTAAATAACTATGACACAGGATTTTTAAGGAAAAAAAACGTTTTGTGATATTGTCCCGCGCGTCGCCGAACGAGCGCCTGCGTGGCCGAATGGCGACCGTGTTTGGCTGTTGCGTGGAGGATTTAGGTTCGATTCCAGGGATCGCAATGTTCGTTTAACAATTTGTTCTACTTGACGTTCTCGTGAGTTCGAGAACATTCTCGTCTGATCAAGTTACGAATGTTCTACGCGTCGAACGTTCTACACCGAATGTTCCAGAAACCCACGCGGGTACAAAGGTGCTCCGCGTGGAGAGCGGGGAGGCGGCCCAGCGTTCGATCCATGCTGTTTCGCCGCCATCGACGTCTGCGACGCTATACTACTTTTCAGCTTCCGTCCGAGCAAAGCCAAAGGCTGAGGGGCGGTTCGCAACTTCGAGAAGAGCGTTCCTACGCAGCACAAAGTAGCCCGCAAAAGTTTTTTTTTCACAACTGTTTTAAGCGTAAACATTAATATTCCAGATGTGTACAGCTGAGAATGATTTGAAACTAAAGGAATTAAATATCTGAAGTTTATATTTTAATTAATATTTGTAAATGCATGAAATTCGCTGAAAACACGTACATCTGGTGGCAACACGGCTGCAGCGCTCGGTTTTTCTGTGTGATTTCGTTCCCGTTAAGGTCGAATCTAGAATTTACGAATCATTGAGCTCAGTGGGCCGAATCATGTGCCTTTCTGTGCCTCGCCGCTTTCCTCACCGAGTCGCTTCACAACGTCCTTTCCCAAAGGCACGTTTTGGCGTCAGGAGCGAGAAGTCGTGACGAATGTCTGCTTTCACATTCGGCAGGGTACTCCGGCCGCGTCGTACCGCGAAGTTGTTAACCGAACCGGGCCACTACCATACGCGGCGAAATCAGGGCACCCGTTTACCTGCCGATCACACTGAACGCCGAGAAGCTGGTGGAAAGGACTGCGCCTCGGGCCCTGGTATATCCAGACCAGACAATACAAGGAAACATCAGCGGCCGGGTCTTCGAGTACCTCCCAACGTGTACTTACATCTCGAAACTATGCCGAACAGGTGGAAAGCTCGGACAAAGACGTCAGCGGCCAACCTACCTACTGACATCCCCTGGTGACTAAATTTAAGAACGTGAAAGGGCACTTAATAAACCTGTGACAGACGATACCGTTGATACACCCGTAGCAGACGAAATGCATCCCCTTGGCTACTCGGCGAGCGCTGGCGGTGCGGAAGACCAGCGGAGCAGGGGAGTGATACAGAAGCGCAGGCGAGATCGCGTGACCTATTGCCGGCGTATGATTGGCTCCGGCTACGACTAGCTTTGGCTGCGCTCGGACGGAGTCTAAAACGAAGTATAGGCTTTTCTTCTTTTTCTTTTGGGCAAAAGTAAGCCCCATTAAACGTTTAGTTGGTTTCAGTTTTCGCAGCCTCATCAAGTGTTATTCGTGACAAGATTTTATGCGTCACCCGAAATTCTGGGCGGTAGAAATATCACGAACAAATTATGGCCTTGAATGGATCACGAGGACACCACCAAATTTATTGAACTCTTTTATGCGCTTTCATCTGGATATAGGATATTGCAATATTCGCGAGATTAGGTCACATTTTCTTTCAAAGTAACGATTTATTACAGTTATGAATTAGCCAGTAGATTGTGTGTGTGTGCATGTGTGTGTGTGTGTATGTGTTTAGTTAAGCATTTGAGTTATATATTTCTTGTGCATTTCCTTTTTTTATTTTTTTATTCTCATCTGCCTTGTGTCTGTAACAATGCTGAATACCCGTCAAGTTGCTATATCCGCTTTTGTTGTTTTTGAGCCCCCACGATATTTAAGGGTAAAGAAAGCTATTAATATTATTAAATAGGGACCTTAAAAACCTTAGATCTGCGGGGAAAAATTTCGAACAATGTTCTGCCGAACTAAAATAAACATAAACCCTTTGCAAACACGGAAACCTACTGTAATTTTAAATTATCACGCAAATCCGTTAGCTTTATAACGCACCCACCGTTTTGACAAAGATTTCAATTAGTGCTTAAAGGCCATTTTGACTGGCGTTCGGCCATACTCTTCGCAACTTTCAACGAGAATGTGGCGCTGCGCGTGAAATAACCGTACATCGGAGGTGCTCAACCGACTACAGCTTCACTCCCCGAGATTTCTGTTGAATTTAAGGTGACGTCAAAAGTGGCCGACGTGATTTTCGCGGCCTCAATTAGTCGGAGTGAGTTTCGGCACGATGTAATATTTTGTTTGTTCGCTAATATCAGTAAATGTTCCAAGTATTTGTACGGGACGAGCCTGAAATCAACGATTTGGCACACATATCTTTGGTGCTTTCGTGGCAATTGGAGCCACGCGTATATACGTTGAAATGCGACCGTAAGACAAGCAGGGTCGTGGCTTTTTAGGCTCATGCTGTGTTCGTGGTTGGTTCTCCGCCGCTCTTATCGGTCAATGCAGCAATCTCATGGGCTGCTACGCAATAATGAGAATCTTGGCACTCTTCGCCCCCCCCCCCTCCCCCTGCGATTCTTAAGCTGCCAGTGAACGTAACCCTTAGAAACAGGCATACAGAATTAGGACATTCGGCAAGCCTCGCAAAATTCGAATTATTATCGTACATACCAAAACCTGCACGCGAACGTAATTTCGCAAACGAGGTTTAGGCCTATATTTGGTTTAAAGCTTTGCTAATAGGTGGTTAAATAATTAAAAATAGTGCGAAGAACGGTGGCCGCGTATTTTTTATGTCCTCTACCAGACTTTTGTCGTCTGCGCTCTTGCCTGCGAGCTGGCTCTCATGTGGTCATGGTTCATATATTTAACGCGATTTTTCTGCTCGTCGCCAGCCTCTACTAAGTGTCCTTGGCGTTCTTTTTTTTTCTTTCTTTTTTCTCGGCATTCAGCAAGGCACTTGGAAGTGAGCTGGCAAACCAGCGAGCAAACGATTAACAGGCTGGTGTAGTACATAGAAAATACACGGTCGCCGTCTTTGCTTTATTCCTAATATTTCACCACGTTCGAGTTAAGCTCAAAATAAATTGTACATAAAACTTCTTGCGAAGCGGCATTCGCGTGCCCAATTAGGGGTTTGTACGTTTGCAATTCGAATTTAGTAAGGCATGCCAAATGTACTGCTCCTTCTGGCCTTACCATGTACATTCATATCCCACACATAAACTTTCTTTTTCAGAGAACATGGTGTGGGTCATTATTCCCGTTGAAATGGTGGGGGGGGGGGGAATGAAGTCATCACCTTATCTACCAGTAGGAAGGTGCCAACAAATTAAAACAAGACCCGACATTCCAACCCCATACACCGCAATGTCCATGTTGATATGCTTTCATTCTAGACAACTTCATGTGCACGGGCAAGTCCCACGAAACACACCGCAGTCAGGCCTTAGCAAGTTTGAAACTCGAAACCGACTTCAGGACCTCGACTCGTAAACAAAGAAATCGGGAAATTATGGGCGGAGGCATAGGCTATTGTCATTTGTCAGATATCTCAAGCTGACTGATTTGACGTTCAAAAAGACCCTCCTGCAAGCCCTGCTGAGGCGTGACCGCTTGCTCAATGTATCAATTAATGTTACTCCAGTCCAAGCCGATCTCATACTTTACTAGAATCGTCATTTATGTATTGCCTATCACGGACATTTATAATTTTTTTGAGCAACCGCGGTAAAAATTAAGAAGGCAGCCCACGTATGTTTGTTACGGTTGTGAATGCTTGTACGGCATTTCTTTCTCTTTGATTGTGTAAAAGTTTGCGCTGGCATGGGGTACTCTATTGTTGTGAGAGTGAAGCTAGATGGAACAGATGGTGAAGAGACAATTTTCGAATGATTAGAACCGGAATGTTTTCTAAAAAACTTATACCACGACGGATCGCTCACACGCGAGCAAAGCAAATAAGTATTGTACCAACAAAAAAAAATAAAGCTTTCCAGAAGTGTTCACAGGAAGTCACGCACGAAAATAGACTTTAAAAGTCAAAAGAGTAATATACAAATCATAAGTTAATTTATTCACCTCAGAAACAATTAAAAAACGGCGGCGCCTCTTTTCTTTTCTTTTTCTTTTTTCTTGTGATCTAGCCACAGTAAGGAGGAGACGAAAATAAGAAAGGTCGACACACCCGCGTGCGGGTCTATATGAACCACAACGTAATCTCAGTGGCATTTCCACCCGAGAAAAAACAAAATAAACAAAGTAAACATCCCTCGCGACTTTCAAAAGGCACATCTCGGGTTGCCGAGAAAGAACACTGGCGCCGTGTAAATAAGGACTTTTTTTTATATTCCGAGTGACAAACGATGTCCAACGCGGTCGCAGCAATACACGTTCGTGTTCGCCCACGCACACGCGCGCAAGCACAAAACGGGGCGCACATTCTCACACATGACCGAGCACACAAACACAGGGATGCGCTAGGTCGCAATATACGCGCGTAAACACAAAACGTTAATAAATACAAAAAAAAAGAGACACTCGCAAATGCGCGCGCGGACGGTTAGACCGCGCATATCCCCAAGAGTGAAATAATTCCTCGGGTCGAATTGTCAGACGAATACAAAAGGAACTAGATATACGAAGAGAAGTAATAAAGGAAAGTCGCAGGTTTGTTTATACTTGTTAAACCCGCGCTTCGGCGGGCAGAATTTATGAAAGGCAGTTTTAAAGTGCACGCGGAGCGCAGGCACACACTAAGAAATACACGCCCGGTTCGGGGTAGCAAACGGCGTCTTGGACGACACCGTTTCTTGGTGCTCACTCCCTTTTTTATTCTTTTTTTCTTGATAACCGGCTGCGAGCTTAACAAAAGCAGAAATTACAAAACGGAGTGCGAACACACGAAAGTACAATGGGAGGAAACGCAAAAGCTAAGCGACTCGCACTCAAATAAAAAAGAACAAAGAGACGAATGGCGAAACCTTCTCGCCGGCAGTAACGCTTTGTTTTCTCGGGCATGAAGCCTTCGTGGCCATTCAGCCATTTGACTCGGAAAGCATAAGAAAAAAATGCGCGCAATCTAAAAAGCAAAAGTTTCGGAACGAGCCGCGCCGAAGCCAGCGCCATTTTCTTTTCTTGAATTGATATGCGCGCACGCAATCTCTATGCATATGTGTGTGTGTGTGCAAGCGTGCGTACGTCTGTTCGCCAAGCCTGATATTGTGGACTGTGATGTAAATGTTGTCTGTTGGCTCCGCTACATATTCCATTCAGGCCCGAAGCAGACAGTGCGGCAGAAGCTACGTGCCCGGTCGACCAATCATACGTCTGTATTTCGGCATGCGTGATCCCGCTCTTTCCCATACCAATGTTCCAAGGGCGGGGTCAGGTGATTATAAGGAGGCGGCTGATCGACCCGGTGAGCAAGTAGCGGCCACCGCGCTGGCAGTTTCGAGGTTAAGACCTTTCCAGCGGCAGTCTCGAACGAAGCGACTTACAGCACGCGCCCCTGGTTTTGAGAGGGTACGTCAGTGTTGCCCGACTGAGCTGAGCTGTGGGTTTTCTAGTCAGTGGGCTGTGGCAGCCTGCGTAGGCGCACTTCCGGACGTTGGTGGAGGCTAAATTGCCACGTTCTATTTATTATTTTGCGTTTTATGGCTAATAGAATTTCTCCGGATTTCAAGAATGCATTTTACTATTTTTGGGAACAAAAACAAAGAAATGAAAGCTGTTTTGAGTGAGTGCGTGCCGATAGAACAAATGCATCTGGAATGTTTGTTTCATGTTATGTTGATCTTTTTACGGCACCATACACTAAGCCGTGTCAATCTACAAAGGTCTTAAGCGTCGAAAATATTTGACCACACCGGATATCCGAACTGCATGGATGTTCCCCTCCCACAACATGAAATTCAACGAGTCTCATCAATAGAACAACATATATTGTACATACCCCACGGTGCCGCGTTATCCGAACAGGATTTGAGAAAAAATGTATCAAATAACACAGCATATCCAATATACAGTGTCGACGATAGTCACTTCACGATGATCGGACGGAATCCGGCGTGTTTTGGGGCACGTTTTGAAGAGAGCTGCTTTTTTGAACAGCATCGAAGCAAATGAACGAACGTGTCTATTCCGTCCCCACACCCCGGACCCAACCCTATCAGCTATTTTTTTTTTTTTTTGCGAAACCCGGAACATAGCCGGGAAGGCTTTTTGGAGATTATCTCAACGCAAATAATCCGTCAAGAACGTCGAACTGCCTGCGTCGCTGGCTGCTTGACGTTCGCTCTCTTCGTTCGTTTCCTGCGAAGGCCGAGCAGGCTACGAGCCCTGGTATTCCCTTGTTCTCACAGTGAAAGATAACAGACAAAGGCTAAGCATCCTAAACACGCAAATAAAGTAAAAACTTCCAAGAAAAGCCGGCGAACTCCGAATGCACAATGCAGGTGGGGAGCCACGCTGACCGGGTTTCCACAGCTCAGGCGGGTGGCAGAAATTTCTGGCTGATAGGGGTCGCCCGGTTCGCAAAATGGCGGCGGCCACAGAGCTCTTCTTGCAAAGGTCTATAAAGCGTCAGCCGCAGAAAGAAAAGGCGGCAAGTTTTTGAAAGAGGGAAGAGGCGTAGGGATTGTAGGGCAGTGCAATAGACCCTTTTCGGTCAAAAGTATCGCGCCATCTAGAAGCTGCTGCTCTAATTATCCGAGTGCACCATTGCTTGTGCACGTGCACTGAGCAGGTATTGGACACGAGGAATGCGTCAGCGGTCGACGTGAACTCAGCTCGTATAGAAAACTATTCGCAACTCCAGCCCGCCGCTCGCCCTCCCGCGGACGAGCGGAGAACCAGAGGAACGGGGACGGCAGCGGCGGCGGCTGCGCGGAAAGAGTGGCAGAGGCTGTCGGCCTTGATGCGTGAAGCCGTTTTAACGAAAAAAGTGAGCGCGTTAAAATAGGAATGCTTGTGCTCCGCCTCGCAACAGCGTTGCACGAAGGACCGGGATCTCTAATTTCATTAGGGACTTTTCGTATATCGCATACGCTGCGGATTTCTGGTCTTGTGCATGACCGCCAACTTGATCTGTGCTCAACGTGACGGCATACGCTCCCGCTAGTAATATAGAGCTCTAGCGTACGCTCTACGAAAAGTCTATTCTTTGCCCTAAGTAGGAGAAAACTGATCGCGCAACGATATGTCGAGCAATCCACGTCAAGAATGGGTTTGCGTTTTAAAGCCGTAGGAACATGACCATTTATTCCAAGCACTTTTAAAAGATAGAATACGCGTACTTGCTTTCAGGTAATTACAAAGTAAATAAAAAAATGCCCGAAGCATTTTAAGCGTGTCTGTGTTAGCCAGCCGTTCGTGACGAGAGCTTAGAACGGGCAGTTTTGGCGAGAGGGCCGCAACGTTGCAAATAACACGGTACCAAAAAAAAATGTATGGTTTATTAAAATATTTAAATTTGGTAGAGCAATAAATAAAACCCTTGAACACGCCAATTATGGTAATAGACAGTTTTAGCATAGCGTTACCGCAGGTTTCCATTGGCTTCCGTGAGCACGGCAACGCTCCTGGCACGCGCTGAAAATTGCGCTTCAAAGGCACAGCGCGAGCCTCCGGTTGTAATGCTACACCGCACGGTAGCCTGCGGTAACAAACTTCCTATCAATAACCATAGAGCAGTTTGATCACGTGTTGCAATACACTGAAACCGAGACGGTGAGCAGCGAGTTGCGAGCCTGTGACACAAAGACATCAATACTGTGAACGCTGCTCTTCCGAAGCTTCACGGTCACCGTGTGCGGCTCACTTTTTAGAGCACTAATGGCCAGGCAAAGCGAAAACAAGATATCTTCGTTACCCTCAAAAATATTCTGCCACAAATAGTGACGTGGTCGGTGCGTAAAACGCGCTCGCCCACCACAAAGCTTCGGAAGTCGAGGTTTCTGCAACTTTTAAATATCAGCACGCTCATTTTGCTAACGCGCATCAACATCTCCGTCACCTGTATTATGATCTTGCCCTAACCACTTCGCGTTTGCAGAAAAATAAATCATTTTTAGCGCACCGACCAGCGTCAGCGAGCAGGCGCACGGGAAATCCTAGAGAATCTATCCCCGTCTCTTCCGCCATCTTGGAACTACCGCCCCGCCACCTATAGGGCGTTGGAGTTGTGAATTGTTGTGTTCGCGTTCGGCGAGGGGTCGGATCCAGTCACACGCTATATGTGGGCAAGAAATGGCCACCGCTAGTGTTGCTTCCTGGGGTTTTTAAAGGTGTCTATACTATAGTGTCCCACCGCTCTCTCTTTCTCTCTATAGGCACCCTGCAGATCGAACTCAGTGCCTATACTCGCGCCTCTGGCGACGGCGTCGCGCGTACTCATCGGGAAGCGACCTCGGCAATCGCAGCCCGACTTCAGTGGTACACCGGTGGGTGCTGCAAGGTCGACGCGCCTGCTTGGGCATCCACAAGCGCGGGAACAGCGGGAGCGGCACAGGAGCTCTGCCAGTCTTTCTACTCTGACTCAAAAGTGGCCGCGGGCGGCGCTGTTCGCCGGGCGATTGGTAGAGGCTCCTATACTTCGTTTCACCTTCCGTCCAGACGCAGCCGATGCTACGAGATTATATGACGAATCAGACAGCGTCAAAAGGGCACCATCATGGTGCTCGTGATATTTCTGTCCGTGTTCTATCATCGCTGAACCAATCATAAACAAAGAAGGCACAGTGACTTGCACTTTTGACGCTGCTTGATTGGTCCCGTTTTCTCGTAGCATCCGCTGCGTCTGGACGGAAGGTGAAACGAAGTATAGTGATGAATATGAGGAGGTTTTTGGCCATGCTCATATTTGAGCGGAGGATGGACTGCTAGAAAGCACGCTATAGGCTAGTTGAGCAGCCAACCCGGGTTCGTAAACGGGTTGCGTTTTCTTTGTCGTAATACCGAATCCAGCCGCTCGGGCGTCGTTAATATTTCATCAAGACGTGTGTGTAGGCGCAAGGACGTGGTGAATGTTTAATGTTACATACAGGTGTTGATTTCAGTTTTATTATTGTTTGGTTTTAGCTCATTCGACGCAGTCGCCTTACCGCTCGTTGTCTGCGCTGAAGAATTGTACTCGTGGTAGTGCGCGACTAAGTACGCGTGTGTTTTAACTGTTTTCCGTGTCGTCTGACGGAAAGCATTTTTTCAGAAGGGTATCCGACCGCCCGCTGTGCCGCTGTGACTCTTTCGATTGCGTTTCTGAAGCGACAAAGCGCATCGTCACGGCAATTGTAGAAATTCTGAGGGTGTTGTACTATTATCAACTAGCCAATCAACCCTGGGGATTGAATCGTGACTCTGACGTTTTGAGATGCGTATTTATATTCTAACCTTCACTTGGGGCGAAACGGAGTATAAATATTTGCCTCGCTTATCATCCCGGCGAAAAGTTCTGAGTCACTGAGTTTGTACGCATGCACAGTGTCTGATCTACCGCACAGCAGAGAAACAGCGAATGCTAAGAAGGCGTTCCAGAGCCCAACAGACAAAGATGGCAGCGCGAAGAAGGCGATTTTTGCAACGGTCTATACACCTTTTCTATCTACAAAGTCACAGCCATCTTGAATATCGTCACTTCTGATATGCGGTGAAACATCGTTTTGACACGCTAGAACGTGTTTACGAAAAAATGTGTGACTGTTACAAATTCTTGTTTTCCCTCACCTATATTTTCTCGCGTATTCCAGGTTGAAATGTTTTATTATTTTTTCATCCCGCTTGCCAGATACGAAACCCACGTGATTGAGAACGACAGTGAACAGAAAACGTGTATAGGGGATACAAGAACACTGCTTGATATTGAATATCGTAACGTCATTCCTAAGCTCACCACTGAAAAGTGAGCTTGTATGGTGTGGCTGACTCTGACACTGTAAAAGCTTTAAAAGACGCAGCGCTATTTGGTTTAAACAACTTTCCGCATGCGTATAAGCAAAATTTAAAAAAAAATAGTAAAAACAATTTTTTTTAAAGGTTTTGGGGGTTTAATTTTAGGTTTAAAACCAACGAAGGACATCTGGCGCGCCTCAGTGGAGGACTAAGAGTAATTTCGACCACCCGACGATCTGGCGCGCCTCAGTGGAGGACTAAGAGTAATTTCGACCACCCGACGATCTTTCGACGTGCCACTGAAATATGTATCGGTCACACGGCACTTTCTCCGCAATCAGCCTCCGTCAGACTACGCGCACCTCGGCCGGGGGTTCGAACCCGCCACCTGGGGACCCGTATAGCCACGATTTGCATCGCAGCCACGGATGCTCTTCTTTTAATTGCGTTAGCATTTATTGCCTCGGCGCATGCAGTCGTCTATAGTTTGGACTGGACTGGACTGGACTGGACTGGACTGACTGGACTGGACTGGACTGGACTGGACTGGACTGGACTGGACTGCACTGGACTGGACGGGACTGGACTGGACTGGACTGGACTGGACTGGACTGGACTGGTTTCGTGAGGCCGCGGCGCAGTTCCCTCCGCGGTCTTTCACTCCGTTCGTTCGCTCGTTACGTACACTCTCGCCTTTACGTAAGAGAAAAAGATTCCTCTCTGCACGTATCCAATGACGCGCCGCTGTTGACGCGCACTCCTCTTACGATGGCGCGGGGGCTGAGGCACACGGTTTCGTTTCCACAGTATGCACAATGTAGGCGACACCTTAAAAACGAGACGCATCGACGACGCCCTTTGCGCGAAACCACCCACACCTGAGACGAAAAATTGGCCCTTCGAAGACAACAGTATACGGACCGCAGGCAGCCATCGAGGGAAGCTGTGGCGGGTGCCTCCCAAAGCGCCGACGCCCGGGAGAACAGACTGGCTCTTCAAAGACAGAGAACCACTGCGCTAATTTTCATAAATGCAATAATGAAAGCCCCATCCATCAGTCAAAACATGTTACAGCATTTTTCAAGCACATTAAAGGGGAACTGAACCTAAATTTGGATTTCACAAAATAAGGCCGCAGAAGCGTTAAATGGGACGCTACGAACTCCAAAACCTCACTCATACATAAATATCTCTAAAGGATGGCTGTATTTTTGGAAAAAAGAGGGCGCAATTAAGAGAGGATTCTGACGTCACGATCCTCCTGGAACAGTTGAGACTGAGGGCAGGCGGCCTCGCTTCTCCTCCTCCCTTCGGTTCACCTGCTCGAGGGGACGAAGTGAAGAGGAGAGGGTATGAGAATCGTGACGTTTCTAATGTCTCGTATTCCTCGTCGACCGTGATCAATCGAGCATTTCTTTTCCAAAAATACGTCCATCCGTTAGAAATATACTGTATGAGTGTTGTTTTTGGAGTTCTGACGCGTCCGGCCAATCGTTACCTACTGCTCTGTTTCGTGAGCTCACAATTTGGGATCAGTATCCCTTTAAAGCTTCCCACAAGTATTTTTCAAAGCACATTAAAAGCTTCACATTTCAGTGGACGGTTTGCAAAAATCGAGCCGCTCGAATTCAATATTACAATTTGACAGCGAAAAAAAATAGCACGTTCAACTTTTTAACGAGACTCAAAAATAAAACCGTACTTCGTACGTATTACTGCAGCAATGATGTACAGCCATCCGCGACTTCCAGATGCTACAAAATCTTAAAAACATTAACACGTCGTACGCAACACCATCATCGTTGCTTACATTCATAAACGGTATGAAGGATTTGGTAATGCGCAACTGTTTCTTTAGCGTGCGATGAAGCACATAAATAAAAGCATCACAGCAAAATATAAATACACGTTCAATGATCTCGTATTTCTTTCATAAAATACAATCAAGATGCCGTGGCACATCAAAACCCTTGGCTGGAGCCACACTTTCCCACAAAACGTACTACAATGTAATTTAAAAATAGAATGTTCTTACTGAAGGGGTATACACATATGTTTACTCGTTTAACAACATCCTTGATCCCGCTAGGACAACACGTCGATGCAGGGCAGTTGGAAATAAGTTGATAAAAAAACCGCGTAAAATAATGTTTTTTTTTCTTGTTTTTTTAGGGCGGAAGCATTATTTGTCATATTACGCGAAAAGGCGTCGGCGATGTGCCCGAAAGATGGTCATAAAAATACGTCATCAAGCACTCTCTGCTCAGGATCAAAGCGGACGCGCCTCAAAAGTAACACACAAAGAAAAGCACAGCAACGCAGCTGTCTCGTCACGGAAGCCGTCGTGAAGCCTACGGCGTTCGCTGCGCCTGCGCAGTGGGGGAGCGTGATGTCACCGCCGGAGCGCCATGTAAAAAGGAATACGTGGCGCGCTACTTGTAGTCGTAAGTGTAGACGTAAGTAGTCTTAAGTGTCCCTGCCGAATTAATGTTTTCTGCTAAGCGATAAGATGGCGGCAGAAGGCTCCCCAATCATCATTTTGCTACAGCGTCACGTTTATTCTTAACAAAGTAAAAACAAAAATATGCAACTGCACGAAACCGAACCGGAAACTGGACACGGGGACAAAGAAGAAGTGCAGAGAAGGAGATCGTTGCCGGAAGTAACTTGGCTACACCCGAACTTTTTTTTTATTTATTTTTTTCTTTGTTTTTCTAGTCGTGCGAAGCATGCGAAAACGCGCGCGTCGGGTGAAAAAGGAAAAAGTCAATCACTTCGTGCTTGTCGTTCTCGCGTTTTTCAACCTCTTACCAATGGACCTTTTGGCGAATATGTGCTGCCACCTATGGGGCGATGGGCGAACTTGAGGCGCACTGGGTTGGAGAGTATTTGTAGAGAAAACAACGTGCACGCTAGGATTCTTGTGTGCTACCGGTTCGTTTTCTTTTTGGTTCTTCGAGGGGTCGGACTTGTCAACTCACCTGACCGCACGAATCCAGGCTGCCCGCTTAAAGGAGCGGTGCAACGATATTTAATTGGAATGTTTTGAACTGTACACGAGCTTACTGGCACAAGTGGGAGTCAAGGATTCTCGCAAGCAACGCCACTTGCCAAAAACTCCTTTGTTGCGGTGTAATTTCAAAGACAAGAGCGACCATTTTCATTCAATCTCTCCTTTGCAAAATTTGATGACGTAAAGTGGGGATCGCAGTACACCCATATGACGATATTTGAATGCGGTTCATAGATTGGACCCGAGCATTGCGTGGGCACTCGATTTGGGCTCGTGATAATTACTAGCTCGAGAAGCATTCGGGTAGTGGCCCGTGTCCAATCGCTTCAACGACGACAATAGCCGAGCCATAACAATGTCTGGAACTCAGCGCGTGTCCTGTGCTTTGCCAACCCCAGCGCGTGGCTATGATCAACATTGGCGGCATATAATCGGCTCCAGATCACGTGGCCGCTTGTTCTGGCTGCGAGTTGAGGGGGCGAACGCTGCTTGTTTTCTTTATTTTTTTTTCTGGGACTTCTATTGCGTGGGGTGAAAAACGAACGCGTGTATCATAGGTCATTAACGTCAGGGATCTGTTCTGAGCGGTATTTGCGCAAAGTACAAAAATTGTTGCATTGCCCCTTTAACGGTATGAAGCTTACCACACGGAAAGCGAAAAAAGCTAGTTCCACAACCCGGGCGATAATAGTTCCGGCAGCTAAAGGCTACACAGTTCACCGGCATGATTGCGGTGCACGTCGTAATCTAGAACGGGCGTCGTCAGTACGATGACTCGTGTTCACCTTGTTTGCAACATCAAAACTTGAGTCTCGACTCTCGATGGTCTTATTTCCTTCTTCTTCTTCCGAGGCGCCCAAAGGCGAGAAATGCAAGATGGCGTATTGTTTGGAACTAGATACTCTCAAACCCGTGGCCAGCTTTCTGGGACATGCCGGCCTAGTTCCTGACTTTCACGCCACGTGGCGTATCAACCTTGAACGGACTCTGAAACGCCGGTGCGTCGGTCCACCGCTATCTTAACCTCCTCTCTTATAGCTCGTTCCCCTTCACACCCTTTCATCTTTTTACCCAGCGACCGCATTTTGGAAGAAAACGCTTCATCACGCGTCACAGGCGTAGAAGCCTATCGGTCGGAGAAAAGCGAGGTTTGGGGGAAGTGTTACCTACTATTGTAGAGTCAGTGCTGTATTCACCTCAGCTGGTACTATACGCGAACCCACACTACATTATTCTAGCGAAGAAGTGTCGGACGCTCGACCACGTGACAACGCGCCCACCAATCGCGGCACGAGGGCGCGTTGTCTCGTGGTACTTTTATATTTCGCGTACGTTCTTTTTAGGCCGGAAAAAAATAAGCAAGCAAAGCCTACCTAGGAACCCTAAGCCTACCATGCTTCAAACACCTCAGTCGTGTGTCTCAAGGCCGTCCACAAGTTGCAAATATATTTCGTATCGCCTTATGCGCGAGCGAAGTCAAAGCTAGAAGTGCGAGCCCAGCGCTCTGAGTGTTCCTGTTTCGCACGTGTGCCTGTGGATTGCAAGCATTATTCAAGGCAGCCTGCTTGTACTTGTACCTTTGGCTTCGCTCGCAGATAACGTGAAACGAAGTATAGATGTTTTTCGAAATTATCCAATCCCAAGGAGCATGCTACAGTGTAATTTGACGCGACGTGCACCAGTGCGTTCTGACGTGCACACACTGATGGACGCGCGGGCAACGTGCCATTTGCTTAAAACTTTTGGTTTCAAAATTACCGCTCCAGACGGCAGCATGCAGAGCGCGTGTACCTACAAACACAACATGCTTCTTGATGATTGGGTAATTTTTCGAAATGTCTGTTAACTCCTTGACCTTTCAATCAATATTAGAAAAGTAGCTTACTTGTGTTCAGCATCACGGTTGATGTTATATTGCTGAACCCATTTGATATGTTCTCCCGCTGTGACGACGAACTTGAGAATAGAAGTCCGTCCTAGACGCATGATTGAAATCAGTGCTTCTGGCAAGATGCTCACAAAAGATATCCATCGTCAACTGCAAACTAAGAATTCACTTTAGTGCCCCTTTAATCTGTGTTGGCGCTGGCTGTAAGTAACACTATTCAAAATGGTTTTTAAGAAAATTCGCCAATTCTATTTGTTTTACTAGTGGAACTTCCACGCACATGATTTAAAACACCATTTTGAATATATTGGGAAATTGGACGAAGAGGGTTGTCAAGACGCACAGAACATCGTGGAATGGATGTCGAGAGTATCAAACCGCCCTTTATATGATGTATAAGCATGTCGATGCACAGTGTAAAATTTGAATAGTTCAGTGGAAAAACTGAACGCCTGGCGGTCCGATTTGTAATGAGGGTCTATCATGCGAACAAGGCTACGAATCGTTATTCGCACCTCAGACCAGGTACAAGACTGACACGCCGCTCTAGAAAGCCCAGCACAGCGTAAGAAGACTAGTTCACAGACACAGGCCCCGTTGGGGCCTGGGACCTTGCTAGTTTGCAGATAACTCATTCCACCAAAACACAAAACTAATCTTTATCTTTTTCTTTTTAAAGCATGTAGAATGTCGCGTTCTGCTTAAGGTTGCACGGCAATGACGCAAAAAAGAGAAACTTGGAGGACGCTTAAGCTTCGCCTTTAAGAGTGGAAGGCGATTGCGTTATCGGGCCCCGTTCGCATCGCCTTCTCATTCGCTTCTCATGCTCTTGAGTCACACAACGACCTAGTTCTCATGACACAACACTCTTCGTTCCCAAGCCGTGCAAGCTGCCTTACGTGGCGTAGTGAGTAGCGTGCTGGCGCGCAACCGAAAGGACGTGGGTTCAAATCCCGCCTAAAATTCTTCAAATTTTTCTTCGTAGAAAATGAATTACTTCATAAAGTGAAATCATTTGAGACATGCGACGATCTTTAATTCGCATTACATGTAATCTTTTTATCACTTTCATTCCACGCGTGACGTCACTTTTCACGTGAGCGTTGTGGGTTGTTTGAAATTTCCGCGCGAGGTCATGTGGCTGTGACGTCATCACCCTGTCGACCAATCCCGGGCTTTCGCGTCACGCCACCGAGGTCAGCTTTTCTGCGACACGAGCTCATTAACGCTATCGCGTTAAAACACACTAAGAGCTGATTCTATTCACGTGAAGACGCGCCGAAAGACGACAAGGCATTATTCCGCGGCAAGGAAGTGTTCTTTAAGCCGTCGCAGCCCTTTTGCAATAAAGCAAAACAAACTGAGTAAGGGCATACATTTATCATATCCCCGCACGGTGGTGCCGGGTATCAGTTTGTTCACTCCGCTGGTAGCGTGATAGGAAAACAACACCCAGTCGTCAGTTGATTGTGAGCGCGCATAAATGTCTATGACATTTTACCTACACTCGGGTTCACCCCTAAGCTGACAATGCGATGTAAACTACATGTTCATCGGACGAACCAATCGACTGCCTGTTATCGCTTCACCCAGAGTGTGATCACGTGTGGCAAGAACGACAGGTGACTGGTCCAGCAAGTACGTAGCTTCCACCACAGTGTCAGCTTACGGAGATGTTGGCGAGGAAAAACCAATAAACGTGCCTTGAAACATCAGGGCCGGCTTGCTCGAACCAGCGTCTGAGATGAGACCGTTTGAAGGAAAGAAAGCCTGCCAAACATGGGGCGCGTGAGCATTTGAGACGCGACTTCACGCGCCACTCCGCTCATGCGCTAGCTTTGGCAGTGCTTTCTTTCAGACAGTCTCATCTCAGACAAAGGTTCGAGCTAGGGTGCCTTAGTTCGAGCAAGCCGGCCCTGTTTTAAGGAACCTTATTCTTTTGTGTTTACATGCCAAACCAACGCAGAGCATCTATACTTCGTTTCACCTTCAGTCCGAGCGCAGCGGACGCTACGAGCCATCCCAGCCAATCCAGCGCCGGGAGAGTATCACGTGACCTTGTG
This sequence comes from Ixodes ricinus, assembly GCA_037355805.1. Taxonomy (NCBI): domain Eukaryota; kingdom Metazoa; phylum Arthropoda; class Arachnida; order Ixodida; family Ixodidae; genus Ixodes; species Ixodes ricinus. Next base: position 104,203 of record JAZHYW010002635.1, read on the forward strand.
GTTGGGCGGAGCGACACGCGGAGCTCGAGATCACGCGATACTCCCCCGGCGCTGGATTGGCTGGGACGGCGCGTAGCATCCACTGCGCTCGGACTGAAGGTGAAACTAAGTATAGCACACCCCAGCGAAGGATTGATGATTTATTCAGAAAACCTAGGGGTATTTTGACGTGCAACCAAAATGTCGTGGAGACAAGATCGAACAGCCACTCTGCTTCATGCGTGGGGGCAACAAAACAAAAATTGCTTGTTTATTATTGGTCCGAGAAGCCGAAGGCGATTATTCACGATGCGCGAAGCGTAGGAAATAAATTTGTGTCCAAGTTCTTGCGTGACCAAAATAGGGGTTGGAGCGACGAGCTCGAGCCCACACAGTGGAATGTGGTTTTAATTTTTTTGTTGTGTGTACCGCAACCATTGTTCTTATCCTGCGTAAAATTGAAAAGGACAATCGTGGTGACGCAACAGTCGCCATGGAAAACGAGGGACGTCTCTACAAGCAAGCCGATCTCCACGGACCAAGGCAAAGACCAGAGAAAGGAGCGCCAATACAGTAGCGAGGATCACATAAAGAAGCTTCATCAAGTCAAAGATGACACTGACGTCCCTTAAACCGACGCGGACACAAACGAGCCTGAACGTGCATTCCTTGAGAGTCGGGACCATCCTACCCGCGGTCAAACGGGGAGAGGAGAAACACACAAGGCGAGCATCCCGAAGACGGCAAAGCGGCTGGCCATATTACAGGTGGCCAGGGAAGCCACAAACAGTCACCAGCGACCCAAATCACTCATGTGCACCGATTCGCCAGAAGCCTTCAGAAAATGCACACTTTTCTATTGGCAGGGCGGCGTCACACTTCAAATTCGAAGCTTCGTGAAACAACCGAGTCGTCATAGACTGGATCTCGGGTGACGAAGGCAATCCGGGAAACAAAAGGTTGAACAACACCGCGATTGCGCAGCAGTACGGATGTACCCACTCACTCGCGGTTCCTCGAACCGCGAGAAGATAGGCCCGGCATAGCGCGGTCTCAGACGAGGCATAGAGAGATGATCTGTTAGCCTGCAAACTCAGGCTAATCTCCCTCCTCCCACCAGATTCTCACCCAATTTCACCGGGCTAGAGCCGGTGGGAACAGGTGATTCTCAGGCGGCATCAGACCAAGACGGCTATCACCCATAATCACTCCTTTCTGGCAGACAAGGTTTTGCAGACCTACGGACCCAGACGACCTATGAATCGCCCCCAACATTGAACACTGTAGGGCCCTGGCGATATGTTCGCACTTCGTAAGGGACTGGGCCGGGGTCTCGCGATATCGCGAAGCGTGGCATAAGCTCTCCCGAAGAGGAAACGAGGCCCACATCATACGAAGGATGGGCCCTCCCGAATATGGGAAACTCTCATAGAAAACACATAGTGGAATCTGTTAGAGTTTCTCCGTCTATGAGGGCTGGCGAAGCATATGTGGCTACCTTTTTCCTCCCCCTTCCTTCCCTTTCACCCCAGATGGCGTTAACCAAGAAAAGATGACATGAATCGTTTTCTGAGAAGCGATACATACATATTGTACTACTACTACTACAAGGAAACAGTAAATGCATTTTGTACTACGACTTATCTCAAAACAAACACAGATGGACAACAAACTCGAGAAAGCGCCCCATCTAGGTCGTTCTCCTTTCCATTAGATCTTATGTATCCCATCCAGCGTACTATGTTGCATGCACGACTGTATTCATTCTTGCTTAATCTGTGCCTGGATTACTGCCAGCATGAAAGTATATGTAAAAATTCTATGTCTGTCTTTTTAGGTGTTGCTACTCCGCAAATTTTAATATTGTACCACAAATACTGGAACCGCGTGCGACAACACAACGTAAAAGAATATACATATTTATGTTAATACGTTGAGCAAACATATATAACCTCGAAAAACATATCTCGAAAAAAGGGCGCATGCCTAACCAATCTTCATTTGACATGTAACTACTGGAAGTAGCTATTTTTTTGGAATAGAAGATCAATACAGAGTTGTAAATTAGGCTTTTATTCATTAAAATTCAAGATATTTCACTATATAAATATCAAAGCAGTAGTAAAGTAACTACGCTGTAATCGCGAGCAATATAATGAAACTAAGCGAGTAACATATTAGACAAAACCCCGAGACTGGGGAAAAAATGAGGGACGATACAAACACAGCGAGTACGTGGGTTTAAAGGCGCCTATCGTGTCTAAACAGAAAAAACTCACAGCCGCAATAAGATTATGTCTATGCGAACGGCATTCCAGCGGCTGATCTATTTTTTTCAGCCAGCTCTCCACCCGGATTCCCTACTATGACTCAGTCAACGACAATTTCGACGCTAATTGGGGAGGCATTAATCAAAATGCTAGTTAAATAGTTAAACCGATGGAGGTTGTCTCTATTGTGGAGTGTATTGACTGCGAATGCGCCAGCGTAATTTATGGATTAGGCATTTTCTCAAACATGACACAAAGAAAAAAAAAAACGTCGGAATTGTCAATTTCTGTTAATGGGAATACAAACTGCTCGAACTCTTCGTTCTAAAGAAAGTAATATTTTCAGCATAGCTCATGGGCACAAACTGGTTATGCCATCATACCGCTTCATAAAAATTCACTGAAGTCCGGATCCTGTCCCGCGACCTTGTCTCCGAACGCACAAGCATTGAAGACCCGATTGTATTAGCCGCGATCGCTCCAGCCTTTTGTGCCGGAAAGCTGCCAGCGTAATCTAAACTCATCGTCGATAACAACGCCGACTCAGCAAAGATTGGTCAAGAGGGAAGCGACAATAAATTAACGGCCATCAAAAATATCGCGCATGCGCTATCAGTTCCATAATTCAGCTGTTATATAACTGTACTCCGTCTCACTAAACCCGCGCAATACAGCCAAAGTTACAGCCGTCGTAAGCGAATCAGAAGATCGAACATCGTCTGCTTTTTGCTCATGTGAGCGGACACCGCCAACGCGGATTCATTCGCCGCAGAGTGATAGTGCAGAGTGCCGTTTGATTTTCTGGTTGGCATACGAGGCTGTAGCTTTGGCGTCACTGCACGGTTTTAGTGATACAGAGTATACACCTTTCCATCGCTTATCACCCGGGCGAAAAATGCCGAGTCACTGGGCTGTGGACGCAGGCGCAGCGTACGATATTTCGCAAAGGGAGCTATTGCGCGTGCTCAGAAGGCGTTCCACAGCCCAGCAAAGAAAAATGGCAGCTCGCAGACGGCGTTTATTGGAAAGGTCTATAGATAGCGCGTCGAGCAAACACCACCTAGTCTCTAATCAAAGCCTGTTAACTGTCCCCTCTTTGTTAATGGAAGTCACCACACTCCGACGTTATCAACTTAGCGACTGAGCCCGACCCTGACGTCCGCGCAGTGACTGAGCACGAGTCCCAACCTAGCCATGCACAACGCTGAGCACTCCTGTTCAGTCTGTGCGTAGCCCGGTCCGACGGTCCGGACCGCACGACGATTGCTAGTCATGGCCCGGACCGGGCCGCGGTGTCAAAATTCAAATGTGCAAGCCCTGGTGTTTCCATGCGCGTAGCATCCATTAAGGTTGCGGTCCCACCGCGGCCATCTTGAAAGGCAAGAGAACAGTTTTTAATTTATTAAAAGCAACGTATAAACAATGAATCAAAAGTTGCTACGCAAACATCTTTCCACTGTTCTTGGGCATTTGAGGAAGCAATGTAATAGTCATAGCTAGATTATTTAATTAGATAATTAGCGACAAATTATTGCTACGGAGTTCAAAGTTTCCTCCTCTAATATTAACGTTAGGTAATAATATAAATGAATAATAATAAATTGAAAATAAATACTGGTTATTGGAGTCCCACCCCAACGGGATTCGAACCCAGGATCAAGATATCGCTAGCCAAGCACTTTACTAACTGAGCTATTGGCACAGCCATCGGCGGTCACTGCGCCAGACGTTTCAATAGATGGACGATGTAAGACGTCATGTGTATAGGGTCTATTCACGTGCTGAGTCATCGCCCACAAACATGGCCACCAAACGATAAAGCTAGCAGTGAGCTTTGAGAAAAATAAAAACGGCAAAGCAAACCCGCCAATCGGGTAACCGCTTTTGCCTTCGGCGGCCATGCTTGTGTGTAGTGACTGGACATTAAAACACAGTCTGACATCATATGAATACACTCTATACGTTAAAGCGTTGAATCAAGCCACATGTCGCCTGAAATCACGTTATCACCATATTGTCGCGAAGGACAAACGATGAGGCGGCGAAGGTCACGTTTAAACTGAAAGTTTAATGGGGCGAACTTGTGCCAACCAAAACGAAAGAAATAACGGGCGTCGGAACAGCAGTACGCGGTTACGCGGCGGCGAGTTGCGGCGTCAGAGCGAGCGAGAGCAAGACTGGCTCGACGAGGTCACGCGCGGCTCCTTATCAAGCGTGACAACGCCATCTCGAATCATTCGGCGCGGAAGCTTGGAGCGTCGGGCGTGCGGGGTGAGAATAAGTTGGAACTTTCCAGAACCAGGAAAGGGAACGAAATGATAGACGCTACGCCCGGAGAAAGAATAGAGTCTATTTACATGACGTCAGACCGCCTTTTAATGTCGAGTCACTACACACAAGCATGGCCGCCGAAGGCCATAGCGGTTTGCCGATAGGCGAGTTTGCTTTGCGTTCTTTTATTTTTCACCAAGCTCACGAATAAAAGTTCCGCTTTATCGCTCGGCGGCCATGTTTGTGGGTGATGACTCAGCAAGTGAATAGACCCTATAGACGCGAATCTTCTAGAACCGAGTAACCGAGCGCGCGGCAATATAAGGCAAAATCGACTGCAGTGCTCCGACCTTTCAGCCTATATAAAGAGCAGCTGGAGTCCAATACGTTGCACTGCTGGGGCTCCTACGAGGCAGACGAATGCCGAATGTATGTGGAAGTAGAGCAGACGGAAGAAGCTTGAGAGGGAACAGCAGGAAGGCGGGCCTCCGCCAGTTCCAGCACCTCAAACCAACGCGGAACGTGTACGAACATGCCGAGAGCGAAAGAAAAAATTGCAAAGTCTTGGTCATGCTGACAGAGCTGAACGGCATAAAATGTGCGCGCGCAAAGATTGGCAAAGATTGACATTTTATTTGTGTATGCAGTTGCAGAGAAACATCGGACCTCACACACTAGATAATAATACTACACTTTAAAAGCATAAAGTACCAAATAAAGCATAACATCCCACCACGCAATACTTAACGCCAACAACGCAAAGCATGACGTCCTACCACGCAAAGCTTACACAACAATGGACGTTTTGCAGAAATATTGGTTCGAGAGTACATGGCTAGAAGACGAGCGTCCCCTGGCCGCAGGCATGTCCACTGCGTCTTTTAATGTCGAGTCACTACACACAAGCATGACCGCTGAAGGCAAAAGCGGTTATCCGATTAACGAGTTTGCTTTGCCTTCTTTTATTTTTTACAGAGCTCTCGAATAAAAGCGTTGCTTTATCGTGTGGCGGCCATGTTTGTGGGCGCTGACTCAGCAAGTGAATAGACTATTGTGTCGAGGGGACCTAGATCAAGCTTCCTCTAAACCACTTTTGTTTATCTTTACGATTATCTTTCGCCCTGAGGTAAATACAAAGAAGCCTTCGTCCCTCTCCTCTCGGCCAGCACGAAGAGAGAAAGGGCGACAGATCCATTTACTCTCGAACCCGTATTTCTGCAAAACGTCCATTGACACATCATATGTCAATCTTCGCCAATCTTTGCGCACGAACATTCTGTGCCCTTCAGCTTTGTCACCATGACCAAGACTTTGCAATTTTTTCCACAGGTTCCCAGCTGAGCCGTACCTTGGCAAAACACTCAGCGGTTTGATCATTTCCATAAACGTAGGCAACTTCAGTGCCACGTACCTCAGCAACCAAGACGTATCTCGCAAAGTTCCCGGGAATCATATTGAACAGTTACCAGGGTACATGTTTTAAGAATTTTCAGGCGTCTGAGGCGTTCTCTGTAGGTTCCCAGCGGAGGCGCACTTCGCCAAAAATACGCGGTTCACTGCGTCGGGGAGAGATCTTGTCAAAGGAGCCTACTTCAGCGCTACGTATCTCGGCAACCAAGACGTATCTCCCAAAGTTCCCAGGGAATCATATTGAACAGTTACCAGGGTACATGTTTTAAGAATTTTCAGACGTCTGAGGCGTTCTCTGTAGGTTCCCAGCGGAGGCGCACTTCGCCAAAAAATGCGCGGTTCACTGCTTCGGGGAGAGATCTTGTCAAAGGAGCCTACTTCAGCGCTGCGTATCTCGGCAACCAAGACGTATCTTGCAAAGTTCCCCGGGAATCATATTGAACAGTTACCAGGGTACATGTTTTAAGAACTTTCAAACGTCTGAGGTATTTTCTGTAGGTTCCCAGCAAAGGCGCACATCGCCAAAAAGTGCGCCTTTGCTGACGAGTGTAAAGTAGTCTTTCCCGTAGCACTCCTCTTCTTGTTGGAAAGATGCCTTTACGCGGCGGAAGCTACAGGTGTAATTAATTATCTCGCTGGGAACCTGGGATAATTAATATACATGAAAACTGCTTGAATATTTCGATAGCATAAATCTTCTAGAATATATACCTGCGGGAACTTATTGAAATATTGAGGGGTTGCTTTATTAACTCAATGAACGTGAAAAATAAAGCGAGATTTCAATGGCAGTCTATGGGGGAAATCACTCTTATTTCCTGGGAACCTAGAGAAAGAGTGACGAAGTGGTGAAAATTTTCCTGAAGTTATCAATCACAATGATCTCAATAATTCCGGGGAACTTTGCGTGATTTTATTCGGATCGCTAGATTCGACTGTTTTTCAGCGATATTGCACACCTACCAAGAGAGGGCGCAAGTAGATCGTGTCCCAGAATCTTGGGGTTGCAGGCGCATCAAATGCTCCGCGCATGCGCACCGCGTATTTCTACAAAAAGTCCATTCGTGTTCGTAAGGCGAGCGATGTCTTCAGCCCGAAGAAGGGGCGACGACGGGGCGACGTCTTCGTGCGAGTCAACTTGGTGGTCGGACATGTCATCCTTGAAAAAATGCTAATTGTTTAGATTGGTAAGAAGTGAAACCTTTCGAAGCTAGACAGATTCGACGGTATTGCGAACAACAGTTCTGAAGTAGAGGTTCCACATCCGTCGTCCGCCGCCATCACTTAGCCCGCTTCGTTGAGCCACCCAGCCCGCGACTCCAGCGATTACGACGCCATGCTGTAAATTACGCAGAGAATGCACAGAGTGCTTCCGGTTCTCTGTGGAACTTTTTTTTCTATTCAATCAACTTATTTGTTGTTTTCTAGAAGCCACAAAGAATATGTATCCTTTTTGTATATATTTTAAATATTGAGTGCCCACCTGTGAATACTTACGATTTTGATTATAGTTGGTGTGTCTGTCTAAACCATAGAGAACGGCACATGACCATGGAGAAGAGAGTGAAGCGCGACTCAAACCGCCTAGTTCTCGATCGGCGGTTTTCGGGGGCAAAGAAAACAAATTTCGAACCGTAAATTGTGTCCTGGGTTGTTGTGTTCTCGCATGTCATGTACAAATAGAAAGATTGGCGAGCATAAATACCTTGTAAGTGTCCCTTTAGGTGATAGAAAATATATTGGGGAGTAATGATGCGATGGTGAGGATGCAGGCTACCTGGTGTAATTTGGGCATAGTTGTAAACCCGAGACTGGGGACAGGGACAAGGGACATTCTGTGTTTTCGTCCCTTGTCCCTATCAAAAATCTAGGGTTCACAACTATGCTATTGGGGAGTATTTGGGGGAAGTGTTTGATTTTAATCAACATAGTCAAATCGGTGCAATTTAAATCATAATATAAATCATGATCTGAATTTATATTTGAACCATCCTTATTTTTTATTATATGCCGCGCTTTAAGCAAATCACGAAACGGCGAAGATGAGCCGACGCCGAGAGCGATGACTGCAGGAGGTGCCCAAGGGGCCGCTTTCGGGCTACACAATCTCCATAACACGATGCTGGGTGCTGAAACCTGTTTCCTCTCAAACATGCGAGCCTCCTTCAGCGAGCAACGGCGGTCCGGAAACGTCGTGCTTGAATGAATTTGTCGAAATTCCCGAGATTCTTGAATAGCGGTGACATCATTGCAGAGAACGAATCTGGTGACGGATGTCGGCGCCAGCCATAATGGGACACTGTCTACAGCCCCCTGATGTGCGCGTACGTGCTTAATGTTTTAAAGGGCCATGTACTTCCCCTGAAAGCAAATAGCGTCACATCACTGAATTGAGCTGCTTTTAGATGCAAATGGAAAAGCAGCACTCGCTCGTTGGCACTTGCTTCGAGCGCTCCCACGACAATGGTTGTCTGTAAGAAGCAGGAATCGTGAACTTCATCAGGGGACTTTACCCTTTCCTAAAGCCCCCTGGTGTGTTCGTGTTTCTCTGCAACTAGCGCAAATGAGCCACTAAACGAGATGCGTGCCTCGAGGGGCCCTTAGAAGCAAATGGCGGCAAAGCACTCGTTCACTCCTGTCACGTGCTCCCTGACACAAATATTTACCCCTTTCTATAGATTTTCTATAAAACTGGTGTACAGAGACTATAAATATTCTAAAAAATGTATTTACTTTTCTATTCATTCGCCGTAGCTATTTGTCCGCTTTTTGTAGACTTTATCTAGATATTGAACAGAAATTATGTAGAGAGCAGGTAGAGGTTCTAGCAATGTTTCTATCCTCTTTCTATAAACAATTTGCCAATTTTTTTCAAAAACAAAATCTTGATAATTAGTTTTATTTTTGTCACAATACATCCATGGAAATATGCGCTCCCACTTGTCGTGCGCACATACACATTCATAACAAATACACATGCCACGGCTAGTGCTATGACAATTATGTGACGAGAAAAAGAAAAGCCACAGCAACGCCAAAAAGATTGCTCTGTCATTAACAAACTTCTGGGTGCAAACCCTTAAGTCCAAAATATGACACTAAGATTCCTTTACAAAAACAATATATCTGTCCAGATATGGCACATATCAAAAATTGGCAACATATTGGGCAGGAGATCTAACTATAGGGGGCGCTTTATCGAGCTTGTTGTCCCAAAGCCCGGTGTTTACTAACACAACATAACAAAGAAATTAAACCTCGCCTAGCACGGCCTGGGCACGAGCGCTTCGCTCTGACCAGTGCTTTAGTCGCACGAGGAGCTGCTTTCAAATCGTCATCTTCGACATCTCGGATCAAAAACAAACACTAAAATATGGTTTGTTGTCCCCACAGCTGAAGCGTACCGGTAGTGGCGTGATTGTTTGATCTCCTCCCCAATGACTTGATATGGTGTATTTGCCAGATATAGTCTGATATCCCTGGACCGTTATGTATGGAGATCCCAGATCTGGCTAAGTATGGGAATTCCAGGTCTGGCCAAGCATATGAAAAGAAGCACGCCAGCCTAAAATCAGCACTTTATATATTTTTAGTAACTACAATACACCATTTGCTAAATCCCCCAAGTGCCCCGGCCCGCACTCGAGGAATCATGTAACGGTGTCCCTTCAGCTCCCTAGTGAGCGATAATCTCGATCAATTCTATGGTTACACAGATTTGAAAGTTATTCGGAGTTACCCTGAACAAGCGTCCTATAGATCCCAGGGACCTGGCATATCATTTTTAAAACTTCTCATCAATGCCAGCGTGTATGATACTGTGCGTGCTATCTACATTTCAGCCTGGCGGAGGAGCAGAAATATCTTACAATATTATCGTTGTCGTGACTGTTGCTTTAGCAGAAATTGTTTCAAAAGCCGAAAAATATCAACAACCAAAACCAGGATTTAGCACTCAGTGGGGCTGTTTCTAGCATTTTTAGCTTTTCTAACTTAATATCAGCGTCTTTGAAGCTGTACAAGAATAAGAATAATGTAAGAGATATCTGTAGCTCATCCAGGTAATATGACAGTTCCCATGATTCCTCGAATACGGGACGGGGCGCTTGGGAGATTTAGCAAAGGTTCTAGTGATAACACTTCAAAATAATTAAGCTACAATGAACTTTTCGTGAAAAGTAAAATAATCCCAAACTTAAACTTGCCAAAACTGAAGTTTGTGTTTATTTGTCGTAACATTCAGCTCGCGAACCATGAGTCATTTACAGTTTGCTCACAAAGCACTTTTTTCTAACTTGTTTTTTTTTTACTTTTCTGTATATTGAAAATTGGCCGCCATACAAGGCTGTATATACGCCAGATAACGAAGTATTTACCTCAGATAAAGCTGTATATATTCCAGATAAGGGTTTATATTCGGCAGATAAGGCTATAAATAGGCCAGATAAGGCTGAATCAACGCCGGATAGTGCTGTATATAGGCCGTATATATAATTATATAATGTTGGATATAGCCAGATATGCCCCAGATATAAGATTTTCATAAGGGTTGCCAAGTTTTTACCAAGTTTGGATTTTCTCTGCCGTGCTACCTGTGAATGTTCTGTTGGCGAAAAAGATCTTCGTTGAACCTGATGCCGTCCATGCGGACTTCCAAAACACTTTGTTTTCAGTAACTAACAATAAAAATACCCCTGCCCGTTTCGATCTGGATGAGCATCGTACCGGCGTGCGGTCGTGTATCACTACTGCGTGGTGCACGTTAAAGTCCCCAGGCTAGCGGTTGTACCGCACTGGCTAAATTGCTCATCTACAGTGAGTGACTCGTCGCAACTTTAAAATAGCTGACCAACTACACGCTGTATAAACATCCCCACAACCCAATTTTTTTAACAATAAAAATGGCAGAAAGGACCAAACGCTATATAGCTTGCAATTACTGATTCCAGCTAACACAGTAGTGCTATCGTAAGAGCCAATTTGAAGCAGCAGAAATTGCATTTGCAGCACATTAGTTTCAGTCATCTCACCGCAAATACAATGTTAGGATAACCATGTCCAACTAAACGAGAATGCTTTATTGCTTTCCCACTTCTGTGTGACCAGTGATTATTAATTGTTAATACGAAAGCGTTAACTATCTCATAGAGAGGAGTCGGTGTTGTCTGTAGCAACTAAACGGCACCTTAATTCCCATTAGCTGCAACGCGTCCATGTGGCCGCGTAGCAACGGCATCATCTTTGCTAAGGAGCGAGCCGAACAGCTGGCGGCGCAGCACGAAGAAGGGGGGGGAGGTATCGCGCTCGCCTCACGTTAGTCCTTACGTTAGGCCTAACGTTACGCTTTGAGGTCTAACGTTGTCAAATGGTACCCACAGCTAGGGCGGTGATGATGATGAGAGGACACGTGATATCAGCACGCGCCGCGCCGAGCTTTCCACTCCCGCCGCACTCTCACACAGCGGCGCAACAGTCACCAGCGAGCCAGGGCGGTCTGCGTGGCGCACCGCTGCACTCCCTGCCGGCGCTGCGGCCGCGTCTGACCCTAACGGCGCCGAGAAGGCTTTCGCATTCAGAACTCATAAGGAGTGCTTAGGAGCCCTCGCAATTTTTTATTCTTTCTCGTTCGTCTTATTTTCTTAAACAGTAAACTAAGTGGCGACTAAATCACAAGACAAAGCAACATAAATTTTGTTTAAGAATGAGTTCTAGTTATTTAACAAAAATGGCAGCGACATATATTGCAAAAGTCCTATAACGCACAAAATCCAGTATTTGAGGAGCGGTCGTTAAAAATTGTGTAGAAGACAGTACACGGTCATTTCGGTGAGTGAAGAGGGACCGTTATTTCATCAATTTTCGCTCAATACTCAGCTGGGAAACTGACTACATGTGTCACGTGGTTCAATTCCGTTGTTCAAGTTAGCGGGGGAAATAAATTGGTGTATATGTCACGTACAATACAATACAAAAACCATCTTTATTTAACTTTATTTTGAAAGTAATACAATCTAAAGCCCACATAAGCCAATAATGGCTTGTGCGTGGGACGCGACGGGAGCCTCTGCTTTTTATTGCACAGATAACTAAAAACAACAAAGCATACCAATATTAGTATATATTACTACAGTTCCACCTCCTTTTACAGCTTACATTTGTTCCTCTAATTTGATGAGGACATATGTAAAACCTGTCCAATCACATTGAATTAGCATTTACATATCGTGAAGGAAAATATAATTCGCGACTTACAAGATAATTTTATTAATAGAACAGAAAATATAACCTTTTATATTCTGCGTTTTCGTGGATAGTCATCGGTTATACCTATTACCTTTTAAGAATCTTTTTTTCCCTGTTCAATTATCCTCCTTTTTGCTATTTTTTCATTTTAAGGGATTTAATTTGAGTAGCTCATGCGGTAATGTATTATAAAGCTTAGGTATGTAATAGTTCCTTGTGGCCTGCCCATATCTTGTCCCTATAAATGGTTCGACAATTTTTTTATTGGGTCATACTGTCCTTTCTTTTTCATTTTCGCGCCTATATTTATTGTTGAAAAAATGTTTTATAATAATATCATACTTCAATTGATCTCTGAAACGTAACATTCCTAATTCTTTATGCATATAATCTGAGAGATTAGTTTCTTCGCTTCGGTAACCAATATTCCTAAGTATCCTTTTTTGAATCGATTCTATCTTTAGTTGTAATACTTGGCACAGTGGCCGTAAAGTGTTATACCATACTGAATTACGGATTTACAAAGTGCATTGTATATCATTCTTAGTATGGATCGCGGTACTAGTTCTTGGATATGGTACATATGTGCCATTAATACCCTTATTTTTTACAAACCTGGTCTATGTGAATATCCCATTTAATATGTTTGTCCATGTGCATACCCAGGTATTTGACATTATCAGCATATTTTAGCGGGATGCACGAGCAGTGGTCGCAGTTCTGATCATGCATTTTTATTGGAAATTCATTTACGATTTTTTTTCTTGGATTTCTAAAGCATATTGCTTGCGTTTTAGGAACGTTTACGATTATTTGTTTTTTACGGTAGCATTGAATAATGTTATGTATATCATCTTGTATAGTCATTGCCGCTACTTCGTGATTTCGATGTGCGTATACAATTACCGCGTCATCTGCAAATTGAAGAAGCTTACTTTTTAAGCTAACCTTGCTACCTCGTTAACGTATATATTAAAAAGTAGTGGATCCAGGACTGTACCTTGTGGTACTCCTTGTTTTACCTTAATTTCCTTGCTATATCTTGAGCCTAAACGTAGTACCTGAAACCGATCAGTAAGGTTATTTCAGAATAAATCATATGTCTTCTCTCGAATCCCAATACTATATAGTTTATCCATTAATGTATCATGATCTATTTTTTCGAAAGCCCTGGTAAAATCTATGAATAAAGCAAGAACATATTTATCGGCGTCCATGTTTTCATTTATATAGTCAAAAAAGTCTTCTAGAAGGTCACTGGTTCCTATACGTTCCCTGAATCCATATTACGTGTTAGTTAATAGGTTATATTTAGCGATATAGCACCTAAGCACTTTATTAATATATTTTTACAATATATAATTTAGCACAGAAAGGATGCAAACTGGTCTATAACGTAGGAATTTCTTTTTCTCACCTTTCTTATATATAGGCCGTGCAACGGATGTTTTAAGCTTTTTTGGGACGATGCCGCTAACGAATATACGATTTTAACACTGTAATAATGCAGGTGTCGTTATGGTGATATGGTATTTAATATCTCTAGCCCTAATTTGATCGAACCCTGTTGCTTTATTACTATTTATATTGTTTTACGATTTCGATTACGACGTGATCTCAATTTCCTCATTAAATTTAGCGGGGTATACTTAACATGTTTAGGTCACGTGGCATCAATTTCCCCGTCAAGCTTAGCGAGATAACTGAATTGGTGTGTAGGTCACGTGATATCCGGTCACGTGACATCAATGTTTAAGCTAAATTTAGCAGAACAACTCAATAGGTGCAGAGGTCTTGTGACGTCAGGTGACGTTACATCAAACTTCCCGCTAAATTTAGCCAGGAAACTGAAATGGTGTAGAGGCCAGGCGACGTCAGGTCAAGTGTCGTCAGTTTACCCGCCGACTTTGGCGGAGAAACCGGAATGGTGAATAGATCACCTTTAACGTTAGGTCACGTGACCTGAACACTTATTCAGTTTTCCCGCTCAATTTAGCATAGAGTGCACGGACGGACGAACAAAATTTTGTAATGGGGGTTCCATTAGAAAGCACTTTGTAGTTTGAAATAATAATTCCAGCAGCCCGATTATACATATGTGCTCACTGAATGAAAGAAACGGCACAATGAATGAACATCGATGGATGGGTATTTTAGATGTGCAGTGAAAAGCAAAAAAACAACAACAGAATTTCAAGAATATAATGTTAGCCTCGCAGAATAATTGTTAGTACCAAGGTTGATGCTATTCAAGTCCCGAACCTCCGAATTTGGTGATCACCATCTGTGACGTCACGCGACATTATGTGGTCACGTGTATCTGTAAAGCTTGTACGTAACGTCGCACGATAACGGCTTTCTTGTGGCTTTCGGTTGATAAAACGTATTCGGTGTTAAGAATGAATAGCCGAAAACAGGGTCACTTTACTCGTCTGAATTCCACCAAAGAAAGAAAACGACCAAAGCAAAAATAAAAAATGAAGAAAATGTCAACTTCCCTCGCGTATGCGCTCAGATGGCGATGACCGCGGCAAGGGTCCCGCGCGCACCATTTGCCGAGTCGAAACACGGCGGCGAGCACTAGGTGTCCCCTCTTAAATTCCCATCACCTCAACTCTTCCTTCTCCGCGCTCCTCCCAAATCGGCAGCGATTCTCGATACTCCCTCAGAAAACTTTATGCGCATGCGCACTCACGCCGCCAGTGTTCCTCCTCTCTCTTTCCTTCGTCCGTTCTTCCCGACGCTTTCCCTATCTCGTTCCCTAGACGACCCTTTCCCTAGGGAATTGATCGACCAATTTCCTCCGAAGCGTGCGAGTTTGGGCCAATGGGGTGGTTCGCAGTCGAGGGAGAGACCGTTTAGTCACTTGGCGATATATTTTGTAACTGCGGCGGTGCGACTGTGCATACTTTTTTTCTTACGAATATTGTCGCGGGGAGCTTGAAAAACGCAGGTAGTGACTTAATATGCTCACGCTTCTAGCATGACCGCATGATGGTGAAATTATAAAAACATACATTTGATGTTTACCTTCTCAACCAGATGCGCTGTATGTGTTCTCTCCGGCATAGACTTCCCGCGCCATTCGATCAGTTTTCTTTTTTTGTTTTTTCTTACCACAATAAGACATACGCTTATTTTGAAGTTTCGTTACACCCTCACCTGTAACACGCGAGATTCATTTGTATTAAAAGTAAATAATGATTATTTTGTTCGGCAGCGGAAGGAGCAACATACTCTTGCTGCAATCCGATTCGATTAAAATGGCAGTATTCAGAACAGATTGTCGCCTCCATAATTTTTTGCAACTGAAGAATTATAAGATGAATTCCACTAGTCCCAATGAGCCGAAGCGGCTTAGTCATTAGTCAGATGCTTTGGTTTTTAGGTGAACATATTAAAGAAGAACAAAAAATGGCGACTCTGCATAAGTGTTGTTGAATGGACACCCCCACTCTGACCCAATTCCATACCAGGGAATTGGAGTTTTCTACAATTCCATTCCTTTAAATTCCTCGGAATGGAGGCACTGGGCCCATTCCCACTCCTGTAATGACGGAACTCCCCCATTCCATTCTTCCAATTCCTAAATGCGGATAAATGGCCTTTGATAGCCACGTTGTGCTACTGGGGAAAAACAAAACAGCATATGTCTGCTAACGTTATCAAACGCGGAGACGTGCGATATAATATAATAAACAGCAAAAGTACGTATGAAAGACTATATAGAAAAAAATCTGGGACGGCCTGCTATACTTCGTTTCAGCTTGGGTCCAGACGCAGCCGATGCTACAAGCGCGAGCTCCGGGCTTCCAGCGTCCCTGCCAAGCACGCGCGCTCGTGCAGTACAGGCACTGTTCAGGGCCACACGCTCGTGCTTGTAGCATCGGCTGCGTCTGGACCAGAGCTGAAACGAAGTATAGAACAGCGTCTCAGCTGAGACTGGGTGAAAGAAAGCACTGCAAAGGCTGGGGCGCGCGAGCGTCTTGAGACGCAGCTTGAGTCCCGCTCAGCTCGTGCGCTGGCTTTGGCAGTGCTTTCTTTCACCCAGTCTCAGCTGAGACGCTGCTTCTAGCAAGCCGGCAGTGGGTCCTTGCAGCAGGGCCAAGAACAGCCCGATTACTTTCATTGCAAGCAGTCACTCGTACATTAGCTATTTTATTAAGTTGTACCACTCGACTATCAAGGCGCTCATGAAAGTTGGTACAGTCGGTTCAACGTCAATGCACTGTTCGTCGAACTGAAGTTTTGGGGTGTATTATATGTGACAAGGTGTGTAAGCATATAGGGAGCATTCACTGGCGGCCATAGCTGTGTTCGCGACTGCTGAGCGCGTGCTGACGGCGAGCTTCCACAGTTCTTTTGCAGCGTGCATTCCGCACCATCAAGATTGCCTGTCTCAGCAGCTTAGTATTACGAGCTCGTTCTGAGCATGCGCTCTAAACAGCACCCACAAATATGGCGTCCAGTGAATACTCCCTATACCCTTTTTTCTTTAGAGTGTGGTATCACTATAGACATCGGTCGCGCGATCAAGCGTAAAAGGCTCGCGAGTCGGAACAGACGCCGATAATTGAAATTACCCAAGTTCTTCGCAAATGGACAGTACACCCTCCAGCTTGTCTCGTGACTTCGGGTTCCCCGCGTCGTTCCTACCTAACCGGGAGGGCACGTGACACCCTCCGAGCTGTGGATTGGCTCCGGTGGCTCGAGTGTCCATTGCGGTCCATCGCAACGTGAAACAAAATATTGAAGTGTACGCCTCAACGCCGACACGCTGACGCCGATTCATGCTGCATAGACGTGCAATCTTCTTAACTGGTTTATTATAATGGAGCTGTCTCTATGTCGTCGCTCCCCTTTGGTTTAGTCGGAACTGAGCCGCTGAAACCACCGTCGCGAACATCTATTTACTACTCGCCGTCGCAAAGAAGGCGCGTCTCGCATTTTATTACAGGTTAACATTGAATCGTTAACCGCCACATGAGATTACGGTTCCCTTCTGGTTCAGGTTCAATATCAAATGTTTGATTCGGTTTACAGTTTTGTTCCGGTTCAGTTAAAAATTACAATTTTGCTCCGGTTTTCGGATCGGCCTCGGTTCGACATTACGGTTAAAATCTACTTGCTAATCGCGTACGATTATAACAGCCGCTTTGTCGCGTCTCGCAGCGCCAGGAACGACATCTTGTTTGTCTATAACTATTCAGTTTTGGTTGCATCACTGAGGGCGCGCCATTTTTGTCCTTGAAAGACCATGAGCCAGTGAAACACTCAAGTCGTCAGTCACCTCCAGTGCAATGATGCTGTAGCAACTTTCGATGCGCTAGCGAATCGCGCCATCAGAAGTTGGCCCTAAATGAAAATCGACACAGCTCGCATAAGAACCGAGCCCATTCCATTTCCACTCTATTCCGGGCAAAAGTCAAATCCTTCCATTCCCATTCCATTCCCCCTGCGCTGCCGCCATTCCATTTCATTAAAACTTTCGTTTGGGCTAGTTGGTCTATGGTAGGTATAAGGTTTAAAAGCGCAAACAGACAGGGACAATAGAAAATAACACGAAAATAACAGAATAGAAAATAACACGTTCGTGTTATTTTCTATTGTCCCTGTCTGTTTGCGCTTTTAAACCTTATACATTCCATTTCCATTGCATTCCGGGGTTCGCGAAAGTGCGGAATGATTCCGAAATCATGTCAACTCCGGTGTGGCAACTCCGGAACACTGCGCGTGCATGAACATTCTTTTGCGTGAAGTCGGAAAAGTGTTGCGTTCGTACTGAATGGTGTAGTGACGCTATTGCCTTCTCGGAGATCGGGTGCGAGGTTCTTGCCTTACAGAACGTCACAGTCGTGTTCGGAGTGTGGCTGCAAAAACACGCTCGTAACTGATCGTGGCGCCTGAAGGCAAGAAAAAACAAAAAGAAGCTTTTGAGAGAACGAAACATTGAATAAAGAGAAGGGAAAGATCTCACCGAAAGGCGGAGATAGTTGCCTCGTCGCAAGCATCTCAATTAAGAAAATATAAAGTTCCAACAGGCCCGACGAATCAACTTCCTACAAGCCAGACGCTTATTTTAATCGTCGCTTGAATCTCCTTTTCTTAATTGATAACAAAAATTGGAGAGCAACACACCAACAGACACCGCGTGAAACTGGAGCCTCGCCTGGCCCGCTCTCCTACCCCGCCAGAGCGCCGACAGTTCAAAACTTGTCTACCCCTCACCCTCCCTAGACGTCAAACCTTTTCCCTAGGCGTCTGGAGGCTTCGTCCCTAGATACACACTAAAAAATCTAGAGCGTCTATTTTCCCACGAAGCGCTCAAGAGAGCCATTCGCTGCAATTTGCGGATCGGAGCTTGTTGAAGGATGAGGCAGAAATAACTAATTACAGTTTGAAATCGAAGGATTCTTTTCATTGTCAGCGGACAATTACGCATAAATATTTTCAGCTAGATTACGAATTTAAAAAAAAATGTCTGCATCAATATATTCCAATTTCTCGTCTTGAGATTCCAGAGTAGACCGGATAGTCCGTCTGCATATCTGTTTGTTTTCAATCGGACACTCTGGCAACAGTGATGGCGTAGTCTTGTAGGGCCAATATTCGGCGACCAAGACGTCCCATTGCGAATACGTCTAGACCTACAAAACAGTGTTCGCTGTGATACTGATTATGGTGAAACGTCATTATCAATGCCAAAACGCCAACATTTTTTTCTTGTCGAAACATACTTTTAACTTACGTCATTCGCCATACTCGATCCGCAGATTGCAGCGATTGGTTGTCCCGAGTGCCTTCTGGGAATGTGAACGCTTCATATCTCTTAGCCGGAGTCTCACTTCTCGTACATGATACAAAAGACCCGCGAAGATTCTCCACAGACATGATGGCGGAATTATCCGCGGACACGCCTAAAGTATACTTTCGCAGCATGTTTCCTTCATGCATACGTATGCTTCACATATCTCTGCAGACAGTCTTTTGTATGACACTACAAGAAACGCCTCAGACATGGTATACAGACTGTCTTTTTAAAATGATGTATTAGCGTCCTGACCTCGGGTTTAGAGCGCAAAAAACTCAAGTAAACACTTGTTTTGTTTTCTTATTTCTAACATTCCCTAGATGACAAGGGGCTCCCGACTCGTCGTTCCCTACGATTCCCTATGTCTCGTGTGTTGTCCCTAGGTGTATGTGGGACCCACTCCCTAGCCTAGGGAACCCCACGCGGCCGGGTGGGTGTGGGTGGGAGGGGATCCGCGCGACCGTTCGTCCGAGCCGTGTCGCCGATCGCGTGCTCCCCATGTCGGCATCGGTGGCGGACTCGGACGGAGAGGATTCGACGCGCCGCGCTGCTGCTTCTGCTGCCCGCACTCGCGTCTCTCCCCGCTCGCCACAAACTCGGCGTCTCGGCTCGCGTCCCTGGATAAGCTTTGGCATCGGTCTCATCGCTCAGCTGATCCCGTCGGTGACGCCGAACCGGCTCCGACAGAAGTACTGAGGTATCGTCGGTGTGTGTGTGTGTGTTTTTGTGCGTGCGTGCGTGTTGTGGCTCCGTCGGCAACGCTGAGCGCCTCTTGACGTCCTCTTGCGTGGTGTGTGTGTGCGTGTGTTTTACACGCAGTGATGTTTGATAGCGGCTCGAAGCAGCGGGCCTTGTGAACGTGGGTGGCTCGTGGTCTGAAGGGGACTTACCGGACAAGTTTCGCTCAAGATGACGCTGTGCTGGATTCACAGTCTTCCGCTTCTGTTCTCTCTGATATGTCAAGGTGAGAAGCATGGCTTTATATGAAAGTTTCTTTTTTTCACATCCCTATGTTTTCTTGCTTTCTTTTTTTGTGTCAATTTATAATGCGGTGACATTTCTTCGATATAGCTATATTCACTATATATCCTCACAGCGACAACTACTCATATATTTATAAAAATAAACTTTGGAAAGTTGGAGCTCTTTTCAAGAACACGTAGTTTCATTGGATGAATGGACATTTTAGTTTTAACTTAAAGTTGTATACGCCACGAAAACTTTTACATTTCACCTTTAGAGTTGCATGGATCATCAGACGTGTTGATAAGAATTAAGATAACCTTCGTAGAGTTAAAAATAAAGCTAAAGTTTATTGTTTTACACAACAAAAAGCGGCACATCTCGGCTTCATTCATAACATTCAAACGGAAACAAGAATACAACACCTTCTTGGGCCGTCTCCTAAAGATGTCGCGGAATGAACTGTCCGTTCATTCCAGAAAATCCGAGACTGAGACTGAATGCATCTTGGAAGCGCATGAATTTACTGGTATGTGTGTATCTTTAGACACCGGGAAGTTCGTCAACCTTAATGGGCGTCTGGTGTCTCAGCTGTGTATAGATGAGCAATTTAGCCGGTGCAGTACCTAACCTCGGGTATTTAACGTGCGCCATGCAGTAGTCATACACGACACAACGCCGGTATGATGCTCATCCAGATTGAAGCGGGCAGGGGTGGGGATTGAGCCAAGGATCCCTGGGGTCCGCAGCGTGAGCCTCTGCTCCACGTGCTCCGTCCTGCGGAGCGAATGAACGCAATCAGCCACAGATCCCCCATGGAAGCGTATTGGAAATATGTTCTAAAACGTGCAGTTTCTGCCGCGATTGCATTGTATTCACCACGTGCACATGGTGGATACAATATTGTGTTCGAATTGACGCGCTTCTTGGAAGCAATTGCGGAAACCCCATTTTTGGAGTAACGCCCCCCCCCCCCCTTTCCTCCGTTGGGACGCATCATGCGTGAGCTTCGCAGGAGTCGTTAAGATATCAAACTTACACAGAATCCGCGTTTGGTATTAATATTATTACACAAACTGTGAACTATTTATTTGTAGCATCCTATACAAAGTGACACCTGCTTCCTGCTCCGTGATGAGTCCGAATAATATTCCTAAAAACGAAGCCAAACTTCACCCGCGGCGTACCGTTCTAGTATACAATTATTTGTTTTGAGTTGCGTTTTTTTTGTGTAATTTAATATTGAAACAATTTCTTTGCCGTTCTTTATCGAGCACAGCACGCATCCCGCAGTCCACTGAACTATACAGATATATCTTTGTTATAATTATAGTGATTGAGAGCTTAGAAAATCCAGGGCGTGTCCAATTTTGCTCAAGTGATACGTTCTTCGCCGTTCTTAACAGCTAATGGCGTACTCGAGCTCGTTCGGTGCTGAGCAATAAGACAATAGGAACGCAACACACCTGGCGTTTATTGGTTTGCGGTGACTACATGTGTTTTCCGTAACACGCTTCCAAAAACAAAACAAAAAAGACATTAATACCCCTGCAACTCTGCCTTGTATGGAATGGATGCCAAACTATCCATAAATCCGTCTCTTGACGCCTGATAATTATAATGTAGTTTCACATGCGTGAAAGACCGCACAAACGGGCCAAACACCTAGTATTCGATCAGCAAAGTTCCGCTTGCGAACAAAAATAAACAATAAAAATTAGTTTTAAAGTATTGCCAAACTCGTCTACGACATAGCTTTGAGTTTTGCATACCCCTACCGAAAAACCCAGAATAAGTTTTCACTGCATTATGAAACTGGAAATCTAACTGGAATTGTTTCTGGAAATTCGTAATGCAGATTGCAGACAAAGGAATAATTTCTGAAAACCTGGAATCAATAGAGAATCCAGATAGGTTTTCAGTACGATAATCCAGATAGCAAAACGTTACACAATGTTTTTCGTTATTGATGTGATTCACTGCAAAACTATGAAACGAAACAAGTTCTAGCGGAAGTTTAACATATTGTACACCATAAAACCGCATAATGCATCTACTTTTTC
The DNA here is from genome assembly GCA_037355805.1 of Ixodes ricinus. NCBI lineage: Eukaryota > Metazoa > Arthropoda > Arachnida > Ixodida > Ixodidae > Ixodes > Ixodes ricinus. The sequence goes on from JAZHYW010002635.1 coordinate 126,213, forward strand.
TTTTTCTTTTTTGCGAAGTACTTGGATGGAAGAAACGCTGCGATTTATGGTGCGAGCTTTGTAAATCACGAGCCTCGAAATACGTTTAGACCAGAAAGAACAACCTGCGGTGTGACATCGAACATGGCGTGACCACGTGAAACGTCATGCAATGTCACAGCTCAAACATTTGTTTTTCTGATTTAAATTTTGTTTTCGTGACTCGCCATAGATCGCAGCGATCTGCTCTCTCAAGTGCTTTACGGATAAGCATAGGGACCGGGCACCTCGGAGAGCGTGGATTCCTTTCATGCCTAACCTGTGAGGCTTACTTCGATGCGCCTTTGCAAATGAAGACTTAGGCGCCAACCTGACAGTGCCGGCTACTCCGTGCCAAACGCCTCATGAATATAAAAGCCTACAACCAAAACACTGCGTTTTTTCAAATAGACGCGGTTGGACATGACTGACGCTTATTCAATTGTCTCCGCTTTGTGAGATGTGAGTCGACAGGGCGATGACACAATCACATTGTGTGCGGCCAGACGCTCCCAGAGTTGTTTCTTTACACGTGTAATAATTGTTCTTATTAAGTTTTATTTTATTTTTATTTTTTACTGGAGTGGAAGTAAAATTTGTCGAACAGCGCCCAATGGAACCGCAGAATTCGAGTTCGCTCGTTTTTATTGCAGAGACATAATTATCCACAAAATCGACTATGAAATACGCGAGGGTTACTTTTACCATAAATCTAGAGGTGCCGTCACGTGACGTCATGTGTAAATCTGACGGAAACTAGCTACTTGTGCTTAGCGTCACACTCAGGCTTAGCGACACAGCACAAACTGATCTGAAGGGTCTAACCCAATTTTCAGCCTCGTACGGGACTGGCTGTACGAGGCTGAAAATCCGTTATAGATTTCATCGAATGGTGCGTTTAAGTACTTTGCTAAAAAGAGACTCCTCAGATTTTTGTTAGAGTGTTAGAGAGAGCCATTACATTTCCCAAACGCCTACTTTCGTTTCACACGACAAGACAAGAGTCATTGAAGCAGCGATGAATGCCCGTAAGAGTTGTGTCCTTTTCTGCGACACCAACGCTGCTGCTTTAGTGAGACGCGTGGTGTCGTAGTATTCTTTTTCATTTGCTACGCGCATGGAGGCGTACACGTGGTTACTAGTGGTGCAAAACTATCGATAGTACTATCGATAGTATCGATAGTCGCCAGAAATCTGACCATCGATAGTAAAAAAACTATCGATAGTGCTAGTCGACTATCGATAGTCGACTATCGAAAAACTATCGATAGTACTATCGGTAGTCGAGTGTCGAAAATTATCGGTAATCGGCTATCGGAAAACTATCGATAGTCGACTATCGTAAACCTACCGATAGTACTGTCGACGGTTTACTATCGATAGTTTTTTTACCCTTGTAGTTTGCGTTGATCCCTCTTCTCTTTGTCTCGCTTTATTTTTTCAAATGGGACACCCACTAGCCAAGCACTTACCATAGTGGTGCAAAACTATCGATAGTACTATCAATAGTATTGATAGTCGCCAGAAATATGACTATTGACAGTAAAAAGCTATCGATAGTCGACTATTGAAAAACTATCGATAGCACTATCGATAGTCGACTATCAAAAAACTATCGATAGTACTATCGATAGTCGACTATCGAAAACTATCGATAGTACTATCTATAGTCGACTATCGATAGTTATGCGGCACTATCGATAGTTTTGGAAAAACTATCGATAGTATCGATAGTCAATTTATCGATAGTTTTGCATCACTAGTGGTTACTCTCACTTGGCAGTGCCTGGTGGTGTCGAGCTTCACAAGACTGTCACCTGTTCCAATAACGCTCAAAAAGCAAGGCCGAAGTACAAAATTTTAGACGTCACTTAAAGAAGTTCAAAGCGTTAAACAGACTAGACACGAGTGCTTCGTCATCGTTCGGCTGTAACTCGTGGTTTCATTGATTGGATGATTGCAAAGATTGAACACACCACTCGTGTCCAAACCTTGCCAAGCTTCGAACTACTTTCAGTGACGTGAAAAAGCGTTTCATTACAGGCCTTACTATCTAGGAGGTGCTACCCCTTCGCCTCTAATCCGAAGGCTACTGTAATCACGCCTTCACTCACTCAACCTTGCCCTAAAGTCAAGATACACGAGACACTGTCTAACCCGTTCGTATTTCATCCGAGGAACTCTTCGTACTTTGTTGGTTTCACGCAGCCTACGTGACTGACATCTCGCAGCTCGGCGGCGTCTAGTTGAAAAGGGCGTTTAAAAGCACGTATTCTTTGAAGTGAAAGCTGTTTGTCTGAACTCTCCACGCACCAAGCTTGCTTTTGCTATTCGCACCATTGCATGGGAGGGTGTCAGCATCGGAGTGCAGTTGTTGCGCAAGCGACTGATGACGTAGCGTCGCGCGGGAGGGGGGTTGTGTTGTGTGTTGGGGGGGGGGGGAGGCTTCTGCGGTGTATCAAGCAACACTCCCCCCCCCCCCCTGCCCCTCCGCTTCGTGCGTATGAACTGCATAATATAGTCACTGACAAGATAAGGCCGGCATGGCGTCTTTTTCGAACGCATTGCCGCCGTCACGCGCTCGCTGCCTTTCGCCCCGCCTCGGCTGCGCGTACACGCACGAGGCTCACGAACAGTGTTGCCGATTTGGCGGGTTTCCCGCGAAATTTAGCAATTTTTCTAGTTGTCTCGCGTGAGAAATTGAATTTATGCGGTTGGCGGGATTTTAAGCGGTTCGCGAGTCATGTTAGCACATGTATCTGGCGGTCTAAAATGTTTTCAAGCTTACATTTGTCAATCTTGAACGGCTTAATTTCTACGGCTAATTTCACTCATGAGCTCGCTATATTTGCTGTAAGCAAAATTATTGCCAGTGAGAAGGCGCTTGCGATGCCATTGAGATAATAGTGGGGCAAACATTCAAGCACAGTGTTAAAAGAGTCATTCTTGTCGTCTGCGCCCTAAATTTAGCGGTTTTTAACGGTTTGCGGGATTCCTTACGCAGTTTTTGTTATTATTATTATTGTGTTGGGAACACTGGTCGCACAGATGCCGGAGGAGTGGTATCGAAGGCAGGAAGCTCGCACTAGAGACGGTCCAACTGATACTCTACCCTAACAGTTCTCACTCTGTGAGTGGCTGTATATAGTAAAGATGTAACGGTCCAATTGTACGCGTATCGACTTTTCAGAGCAATTGAGAGAGTATACCTAAAGAAAAGGGACATAGATTAAGAAGACATTTTCATTATACATTCGCAATTCCTTCTCTACGTGACACATTGCATATCATTCCAATACCATAAGTTGCTCCTTAAAAAAAAAAAAGAAATGAGCCATTTCATTCTGTGAAGGTGGATGACTAGCGAGGCTGTTTAGCACACGACACAGACCCGCCCCGAGGAGCCGGAGGAAACTAGACACGCGCGACGGGACCGCCACCCTGGGAGAGCGGAAGGAAAGGAAACTAGACACGCAAGCGGGCTTGGAACGACGAAAAAGAGAGAGAGCGGTGCTATAGCTTAGACATGGCTGACGCGGGTCGCATAGCCAAAAATATTTTAGAAACCTTTATTATCTGTCTGAGAGTCTACTGATATTGAATATGGTGCCTATTGATAACTAATCTACTGAATAGACCTTTTGCTAATTACCCAAGCATCAAAGAGAATGCAGGGAATGGTGTTCCACGCGCCGCACGTGCCGGCGTCTGCAGCAGTAACTGTTCTAAATAGGGCTGGGCGTCGATTAAAAATTTCAACCCTATTAATTTCCACCCTTTAATTGGTTAATTAATCGATTAATCGGTATGATTTATTTCCGTTCATATGTTTATAGTTAAAATTAATACTATTTTTCGTCGTCGCTGAATATGTTTTTTTTATTATCAATCAACCTCGATGTTTAGTTAAGAACTGTTCAAATACACTCATACTTCGATTATCACTTCGGCGGCATAAGGCAACGAGGTTCGTTGATAGTCTCCGCCAAGAGCAACCTCCTTCGATTTTTCACAATAGTCTCTGCGGCACTATACTTCGTTTCAGCTTGGGTCCAGACGCAGCCGATGCTACAAGCGCGAGCTCCGGGCTTCCAGCGTCCCTGCCAAGCACGCGCGCTCGTGCAGTACAGGCACTGTTCAGGGCCACACGCTCGTGCTTGTAGCATCGGCTGCGTCTGGACCCAAGCTGAAACGAAGTATAGCCGAACAGCCCAACGGCTTTGAATTGGCCGACAGCCTGTACAGTCATCCTTCTGCTTTTGTCAGGAGTTGCGAATCCCTTCCCCTATAGAGTTTACTTTAGGCCTAAATTTTATCTAAAGTGTGCCCTACACGCAGGTGTACTCATCCTCGTTTGCGTGGTGAAAGCGTGTCATTTTTACTATATTTTGGTTCGTCAACATTTTACCAATTAGCTGGTCAAAAAAAAATTGATCGCAATTAAAGCAATAATTGATGAATCGGAAGGTCATTCGATCAATTGTCCAGCCCTAGTTCTAAAGCAAAAGCCTAAAACAAATGGCAGCTTGCACGCGCGTTCGTCAAAAATTTATTTTGGTTATTTACGTCGAATATTTTACACGGGGAAGGCGCGCGCGTACGGCGCGTGTGGTGCTGCGAGGTTAAAGTTTTTAGTCACTGAACACGAAAAATTCACGAAACCCTAGCCACAAACAGCTTCGCAGTAAAACATGTGTATCGCACATTCATTGCCTTGAACGGAAATGTCTAAGCCGGGCAATTTTGTTGTGAGCTGACAGTAAACTTAGTCTCAGAGAGAACACGGTCGCGAATTTGTCGTTTCCAGCGTTCAACAATGGGGCCCGTCGGCCACAAGAAAAACCTGACATCTGCTGTTTTGTTCCTTTGAAAGAAGTACCCCAGCGGTTTTTATTTTCATCGTTCCCGATTTGTTTGAAACTAGGCTAAACACACCAACAAACCTCACGGTTATAGTATACCAAATATTTGCCCGAGATATTTTATTTTTCGCGATGTTATTGAATTTACAATTTTGGTCCTCACCGTGTTCCTCAAAATAAAAGTCTCTAAAAAGAACCAGAAAAAAAACATTACGGGAACAGCAGGCAGGGGTTTACTCTTTGAACTGCAGACTTGGTTCCCCAGTGATTACAAGCAGTTTTATTGTGTCAAACGAATGCCTTGGAAGCTCGCTCAGCTCCCGGGCAGCTGCATGAAACAAATGCTTGGCATGGTACATTTTAAGGCTGCCCGCTCGACCTGTAAGTGTGCCTTCCCCTGACGTCACGGCATTGAAAAGCGCGGCTATATTTGAATCTTGCTTTGGACATCATTTTCACTTGCCGATTTCTCAATTACTATTCTGAATTTCGAGATACTAAATAGCATACCGGAAAGGGTAAAGACCGGTGATTCCCAAAAATATAATAGTTGGGGTATGTCAAAAATCGCCGGAGTAACCTTTAAGGGAGACAAGACCGTTGACGACGGGCGCCTACTTGCGGCAGTCTCATCTCAGACCAGTATGACGTTCCTTGGCTCTAACTACCACGTTAGTATTTCCTCTTTCGCAAGTCTTCTCTCTCTCCTTCTCCAGTAATGACGTAACTCTCCTTCTCTCCATTCCTCGTCTCCCCTCGCTCAGTGCGCAAGACGAGGTGCAGCGATGCAAGCGACATCGTAGTTTTAATTGGCGATTATGTCGCTCATTCGACCAAAAATTTTAAAAAGTAAAAAATTAATGGCCGATTTTGTCACTCCACCACGCTTCAAAATTTTGCAACGGTGCAAAAATTACATCGCAAACGTTACGTCACAGTGTCAGGTGACGTCTGAATTTTATCGCAAAATATAGAAGGAAAAACTTTTAACCCGCCACGTCACAGTGCCACGTGATGTTATCCAAAGCGATGACATCCGAGTGTCACGTGGCAACACACAGCGTCACGCGATACTCTTTCCCCGTTAAATTCAGTGGGCCACACCGATCACCGAACACACTGCGAGAACCTCTGCGATGAGATGCGATGCGAAACCTCGGCAATAACGGTTGCTGCAGTAGAAATAAAGTTCACACGAGTTAGCTTCCAAATTCTAAGCAGAACGTTAAATTAGAGAATCAGTCCAGCTTCCCTTTCAAATTTCCGGGATTTCGGCGTGGTCTCCGCGCGAATAGAAAATACATAATTAAACCAGTCGTTTTTATTTTTGTTCAAGGATTCGTAAAAAAAATATAAAAAAAATATTGAGTGTGAAACGAGAGGCAGACTTCTGGTCCACCGATATATTCGTATGGCTAAGTCCTCGCTTATTTTGTTTTTTGTTAATTGGTTTATGTGCTGATTGGCTAAGTTTTTCCCGGATTCGTATTTGGCAAATTTAGGAGTCGAAAGCCCTACTTTCATGCATAGTTCCGTACCCAATCAAAACTCCCCTTCCATAACATAAGATAAGACTATGCGCATGATATACTTGAAGGTAAACGAAGTCGCAAGACGAACGAGCATGCTAAGCAAAGAGAACTCCTAGCTGCAAAGGTGTGAACCCCGCGAATCTCTTCTGTCGCTACGTGCTCGAACCCTCAACAAATCGCAGTCGATAAAGTTTGTTGTCTTCCTTTCCAATTCAAGCATGAAATTGGGAACTGTTTCCCCGCGAACTCGTGGCAACAAAACGAAAGCAAATATATACCTCCAGCATAAACTCGGAGACAGAGACGTCTTTTACTTTCTCAGGAGAAACAAAAAGAAAAGCATGGCGTCTTCGTAATTAAGGAGAAGTAACATCCGACGACTGGCAATCAATTAGGAAGGAATTTCTTCCGCTTTATTCCGCCAGAGCACCTCCGCTCCTGAAGCGGAAAGAAAAGCGGTTCATCTAAGCACCGAAAATAATAATAATAATAAAAACAAACCAACACTGCCCTCACAAAGAGCGCAAGTCTGAATGCGGACGTGTCGAAGCTCGTTGTTTGCTCAAGGAATTAAAGCTTAATGCCGAGTCAAAGCAAGACACAAGAAGTAGTAAGAGGACGACAGTACAGAGGGCGCGCGGGGGCAGCCAAGAAGGGACAGTTGCTTCTCTCTCCGCGTTAGAAGACGCTTGTCTCTTGGTAACTCCTCTTTGCGCAGCGCGCAAACACACGCACAGAAAATAAAAACAGGCAAAGCAGAATAATGCAAACAGACACTGACGAAAATGGTACCTCCTTCGCCATCAAGGTTTTTTTCTGTGTGTGTGTGTGTGTGTGTGTGTGTGTGTGTGTGTGTGTGTGTGTGTGTGTACATTTTTATTAGAAGCTGTGTGCTTAGTTCAAGGGTTTATTTTGTGTTGCTACTGTTTTTTTGAAAGTCTGCCTCTCTTGGTAACAGGAGACGTAAGCTCTTGTTCGCGTTTTTGTTTCGTTCGGTTTTCTCGGAAGTGTCGTCGTGTCGAGACTTCCCGCGGTCCCAGATCGTAGACTGGCTCTTCCTGGTCGTAGACTTCGCAGGCGGCGATGAAAAGTCAAGCGTGGTTTTGACGAAGGTAACTGTTAACGTTCGAATAAGAAGCGGCATTATGGGGGCCGAAACCCACTGAACGTAAAAAAGTATTGAACGTGAAAGAAGTAAATTTATCAACAATTGTTCGTGCTATACATGACTTGCATTTACGTCACGTCAGCCGCCATTGTTCCGTACCAGGTTCCGGTCCCCATACCTTCAACGACATACTTTTGGCACCATTGAATCTGTTCTGCTCCGCAAGGCTTGTTAAGAAAAACAAATTTGATTTTGCGAAACGCATGCTGCAGAAGGTACGGGCACAGGAGCGTGGTACGGAGCAATGGCGGCTGGTAGGGCGCCATATGACATCACATGCAAGGCATGTATGGGCAGGGCTCGGCCCGATATACGCATCACCGCTGTCCATAGAGCCTTATTGTCTCACTCCGCGACTAATTGAACCGGTAGTGTAATATGAAAATCGGTCAAGAGAAAAACTTGATGCTCCGTTTGCTCCACCCATGCAGCACGCCTACGTTTCGGTTGCATTTGCCATCTGTCGGTAGAAATGGGCCCCATGGGGTTGTTGCCTAAAGTAGTATAAATACAGTACATGCTGATTAAGGAGCTACATATCGAGAAACGTTTGAGTGACTAACATATGATTATGAGTTAAGTTTTATTAAATACAAATGATATAAACAAAATAGAAAGGACAGAAAAATATTGCGCAGCATTCCGCTGAATACGCAGCTTACAACGGACATACCCTCTCACTTCTTGCATGTTTGTTTGAATATGGCGCCTGGGACGCGCCTCCGACTGATGTGTCTACCGCGTCTAAAAACGTGGTCCCTCCATTTTCGCCTGGTGCCGTCATAGCAGTATCACGCTATCGCCAGTCGCGATCCTGGCGGCGTCCCAACAGACGCTCTGCTGCAGGTCGCTCTTCAGTGTGGCGGTCCACGGAAGCTTCGGCAACCAGAAGTTGGGACGCCGTGATGAAAGCGACACTCGCGTTTGGTTCAGCTACTCGCAGCATCTCGTTCGCATTTCTACGACCAACCGCCAGCATCGCGACATGCAATAGCATGACACTCCGGCTTCTGTGACGTCATTGGTTGCCACTTCGGGAACACTTTTGATGTATGGGCAGCATAGGACGCTAAACACACCAGTCGGAGACGCGCTCCAGGCACCATAGTCGAACGATGCGTTCGCGATCAGAAATCGGTAGGACAATGCGCCACAGGAATCGTAGTCGACAATCACATGAATGCTGCCTTCTTATAATTTTAATTGTTTTCCTCTACGACCTTTATGAGTTCCACGTTGTGGTAAAGTTTCCTGGGCCCTATTTATCGGACCAAGTGCTGCCCCATGCGCGGTCACCAAAGAGACCGTGAGAGAATCGTCAATCAAAGGGCCGGATTTACGGAACCCCTCCCGGGTGTTTTCAGCCTGTTAATTATTATGCGGATCGCCGAGCTTTGATTGGCTCGATTGGAACGACAGTGGGTAGGCCTCAAGGCAGCAAGCATTGAGGTCTAGCCACTATCCTTTCAATCAGAGCCAATCAGAACTCGGCGTTCTGACGTCACCGCAATCTCTACCCAAGATGATGGCGAACTAGCGCTGCGCATAGCACACGTAATGCTATAATCACAGAGAACTTAAGAAATGTAGGGTGCGACTTGTAATGTGTCCATGCTCTTGCTTCATGATTCGATTTTTGAAACACTTATGTGCTAATCCAGCAGCCGTATTCACTGCGGAGCAATATTAAGACACTATGTACCCCCCACGCATTGCGGTTTTTTTTTTTTTTTTTAGTTGCACGTGACATTGACAGACGGCGACGCGAGGAGGCTAGCCTCTTCCGCTTTTCGTCAAAAACTCATGGCGTTTCAAACTGTTTAACTTTGGGTCGGGTCTGGGATTCCATAACGATGATGCCATACGCGGTTATGTCTTCTAGCTGGTATGGGCTAAACACACCAGTCTCAGACGGGTTTCAGCCGACATTGCCAAACTGGCTCGAATTATTAAGAAGGGCAAGGCGTGACCGGACGGAACGGCCGACGTCGAAACAACCGTTACTTTCGGCCTTAAGACTCTCCCTTCTCTGGAATGGAAATTTAAGAGATGAGCGCTCCAGCACTTGGCCGTAGAGATTCGAATGTCCCCGTGTGTACACCATGAATTGTTCATTCGCGCTTGCCGAAGAGGACCGACCCTGCACCGAAGAACTTTAAGCAGCGTCCTTGGTTGAGAATGTTCCGTCTTGGTTCGTCGCTTTTATTTATTCAAGGCTGGCCCGTTCCCTTCTTGGAGTGAGAGATAAAAAGCGCGAAGGAGATCACAAGTGCGAAAATATTCAGATGCGCGTTGAAAGTCCCGCAGTCTGGTGCGCAACATGCGGTGCTCAGCGGTCGCCTTTCGGGAGTCTGTATAGACTAGTCACATCATATTATTTACAAACTACAGAAACTTCCAAGTTTCACCGTCGCTCTGGCTCGATGGTGGAATAATCGGACTGCCATCAGGGGAATTCGGGTATGAAACTTTATCGCGCAGTGGGCTATGTTTTACAAACCTAATAATAGAAAAAAAGTTATTGGTACTTATCTACGCGTCAATCGAAGGGCCAATCAATGTTATCTGGGGCAAAGAATACGGCTAATCACCAAGTTGGACAACTCCCACGTTTGCATGCTGCAAAGATAAGATCAACACAATTTAGGATATATTGCTTAAGGGCAGGGGATCACTGAGCAGCTAGGAGCTTGGGCTGCATACTCAAACTTCGTGTGACTTACCCTTCTTTTATTTTTAATTTTTCATTGAGTTCGACCGCTGCTGATGCTGAAATCTGACGGAGCCAATCAGACGGCGATAAAAGTGCCTCGTCATGGCTCTCGTCGTTTTTGTACGTTTTTTAAACCCTGCTAAACCAATCACGTGCAAACAAATAGCGCGCGGGCTTTATGGGCCAAGATCATGGCTAATCAGCCGACTGAACCAATTACTCTGCGTGATTGGTTCAGTCGGGGAGGGGGGAAGCAATTACCCAAAGACGACGATCCGCCATAGCGATGCACATTTGGAAAATTCTTGATTGGCGCCCTCGCGTGGTAGCGCCGGCCGTGATCGAACTGAACGAGAGGCGGAATATATATAGGAGCTTTAGCTACACTCTCCAAACTCCGTATGAGCGAGTGTAAGCTATGCGTTGCATGCAGTCCACTCTGCAGCTCTATGTGAACCTGATATTGCTGGATATCCGAGAACAGAGAAGGGGCCATTTTCCTTCAGACCGAATTAAGTAAAAAAAATACGCTGTCTTTATTTACAGCAAAAGCGGGCAAACTTCAAAGGAATGTATCATGAGAAGTCTCATTCTCCATTCCTTTTCACCAAGAAAGAACTAATAAAATAAAATACGGCCCCTTTGTAAGGAAATTCTTATGTAAGGGCGAGAGCCTTGAACCACAGACCCGCGCTTTGTAAGGATTTTGGGGTCTACGGCCTTTTTTTTCAGCCCTAGGAAAATATCTTTTTTCTTTTTAACTTTATGTGTTTTTAGGCGTTTTACTTTCGTTGCTTGAAGTTTAAAGGCGATGTGAAATATATTTTTTTTTTATTTCTTCATACATGGGAAATGAGAAAGCGCAGATTTTCAACGATAAGTGCACCGGCGAATTTATCAGGCTACATTTTATTGTAATTTCTGGTGTGTACAATATTAGTCAGGGCTAAGTTACGGTAATCAGTGATTTAGGAACACAGCTACATTTTTTGTGTCATGTTCGATATCGTACTCTTGTCTAAGGTTTTCGGTGCCTGTTGACAGACCTAAATTTTGACACCAGAAAAACCTCAAGGTTAGATTGGTTTGCTAAACCTCGGAGTTTTTGAGATAATACGCCCTGTTCGGCTCTTAAACATTATTTACCAACGTCTTATTAAAATACCAAATTTCGGGGAAAAAGTAGTTTCTACAGTAAATATATCTTGAACTTTAGTAAATGATTATTATAGATCATCAACAAGGACGCCACTTTTAAGCGAACACATTACATTTTAATTATGTAGTTAGTTTGCTACCTCCTCTGTCCGGTGGTGTCATCTAGCTCTCAGTTTCCGTGAATGCCCATAATAGTCAGACTTCAGTCTAACTATCGTCGAACATCGCTTTAACAGGTCTAACTTGAATCTTGGCATATTGGCAGAATTCTTAGTTGTGTCCTCATAAGGCGCATCTTTTGTCACGATTATTTGTACATGTGTGTGTGTGTACCTTAAGGAATGTGTATGATGGAAAACCTTGCCCAGGTGTCCACTTTCCCGCATTGCTTTCCGTGAGCCGGTCAAACGATATACCGATGAGCATGGCATGAACCTATAAAAGGCGGTCATTAGTGTCAGATCGCAGACTTTTTTTTTTCTAGCACAGAACTTACACGTTTTATTTAACATAGTGTTAAACAACCGGTCACAACCAGAAACAAATAAGTGGTCCAGTTGGTGATCGTCAAACTTTACTATGACGCCGATGCTAGCGATAGATACATCATGAGTTGGTTCCATGCTTTAAAGGCTTCACGACGGAAATGACTGATTAGATGAGCTAGAGCCCAAAATTGCTTAGGGAGCAAGGTGGTCAGAGCAAATTCTGAACCTCTATTTAGGTCCCGGTAATCTCGTGAACAGGTCAATAGCGTGGAAGCTTACTTGTAGCATGCATGGCCGTCAGCGTCCAGGACACATTTACGCAATTCGCTTTAAATGTGTACTGATGGCCTTAAAGCTTTGAAATGTGGAGGTTTTACGTGCCAAACCAACGAAGGCCATCTTGCACGCCCCAGCGGATGACTAAGGATTTATGTCGAACACCTGGGGATCTTTGACGTGCAACCGAAAGCTCGGTTACACGGCGTCTTCTGCGCAATAAGCCTTCGTCATATTACGGGCACCTTGGCCGGGATTCGAACCCACCACCTGAGGGATCCATAGGACGGCGCCATGCCTAGGAGCCACCGAGGCGGCTTGGCGTCGAAATGTTCCCCTCAAGTTAATGCCCCAAAGGAGAATTTTCCAACATAGTAGAAGTGTTGAAGACATCCCTTCGATTCTAAAAAAGGAAGTGAAGAGAAAAAAAAAAGAAAAAGCAACGACGATCGTTTTGTTGCGGGTACAGAGTGTCGCGCTATGTACATATTCAAAAAGGCGTCCTCGAGATTTTACGTCTAACGCCAGAAAAGCGAACTCGCCACCCCCCATCGGAGCTTTTACTTTATTTTCTTTTTCTGCAACTCCTCTGCATACCAACAACACAAAAGCCCAAGGTTCCCAGACGAAGAGCGGCTCCGTCCGCGGCCGAAGCTCGTTTCCCAGCCCCCGACCGGGGCAGGGGCGCTATCACAAAAGAGATGGCCGCTTTTTCACGGAGCGGTCCCCCGCGAGACGGGTGGGTAACCAGCTCATGTCCGGCGTCCCCTTAGCAGCTGTCCCGACTGCCGGTCAAGCGTGCATGCTTCCCGAAAAAGGACCCACCTTCAATCTCCCCGTGAGAGCACGGTCAGCGCCGCCGAGGGTCAGTCGATACCCGCCTCGGAGCTCGGAGAGCTTTAGAGTTAGGTTCAAATAGTACGTCTTGCAAAGGGCTTTCTCCTTCTTTATTTTAGAGAGAACATTTTTCGCAAAGCCCTTGATGTTAGTAGTGGCAAGTATATTTGTGTATTTGTTGGGGGAGTTGAAAATCAGGATTCCTCAATAGACGCCATCGATGCCGTGTGCTGGGTGTTATACCGACTGTCATTTTTTTTTCTTCAAAGTTCCCTTAAAATAAAGAAACAATTTACCGAGTAAATCACTCTAAAGAACTTCGCATGTCGGATTGAAAGTTTAAGGCAGTAATTCTGGAAACAATTCTCTCAAGTTCAGTCATAAACTTTCCAAACATTAACCTGACGGGGTACGTGCGAGTTGATTTTTGTTTCGTAATTAAACAATGATATACGCGTTGTTAAAATCCGCGCAACTAAATTCTGCTTTGAATAATATGGTACAAAAAATGTTGCTAAGCAAACTACAGCAGCAAGAAACACCTTATATGTTTGAACATTGAGAAGTTATAGCCACCTCCAATGAATGTCTAGTGCCTCCGCTGTTGGTGATGAATTTTGTCAGTGCCATACGGCCTGGGGTCTGTAGCGTACAGCACGCACTAACGACACAACTGTGCACGCTGCAACGACGCTTATCCAGATGAAAACAGGCGGGGGTGGGGTTAAAAGAACCCAGAGCTCTCTCATCACTCTCATATGTGCAACTCCTAGTTTCACACTTAACTATTTTCGCGCTTTTTCTGCTTTCGTGTAGATATAATCGATATATCTTAATCATCGACACCCGAAATTTGGAACAGAACTTCTAGAAAATTATAGACAAATAATAAATGCTGTGCATTAAACGCCTTTCTCGTAGCATACTACCATAATGCTAGTTTAGTTGGTACGCGTGTGAGAATACCTTATTTTGTCTGACGTGCTGGTGCGTTTAAAGCTACTTTAAACATTGCTCCCTATAAAGAATACTTTGTGACACTGTTAAAGCAAGCAAGAAATCGTCGTTTTTTTTTCAGTATATATTGAAGGGTTTATATTAAAACTACTATAGTGGTGGAAAGTGCCCTGTTGGGCACTTTCCATCACATAGTAGTTTTGATGTGTTAAATTGTGGTAAAGTTTAGTGCCCTCCTGTACTATACGAAGTAAAATAAAAAAAAAAGCTTCAATGTCGCATTCGCATGAACAGTGTCGGGCAGTGTATACATGTACTTTTGGCGTATTACAAATCACGCATACACACTTTTTTGACACTAAACTCGCTACGGCAGGAATGCGAGACAGAGATAAAGATAGGTACAACGAAGTGAAGTAGGGCGTACGAAAACCTCTGGATCCAATTTCCCGTTTTTCTTACATGCTAACATCAACAAGAACATGGTTTCGTTCAGGCGCAGAGCCACGCTGTTGCGTCGTGAGTCTTCGTTTGTGCCATCTCACGAAAACGAGCAATTCTGACTCGGGCGCGAAGCGGGCTCCTGTCGTCATATCGCAACCGGAGCACATTCCAGCTTCCATAATCCCCGCGCGCATAATCCACAAAGTCTGTCGGGAAAGGCAGGCAATAAAAACCCTCCTCTGCAAAACAACCCGCTTCCATGCAGTGGCACGCCTGCCAAGCCCACTGGGATATGCGTAGCCACGGATCCGAGGAGACGTATAGTATAAGAAATACGCCCCGAATTCTGCGACAAATCTATTCTCCGCACAGAAAACCGTTGTTATAATAACTCCACCCCCACCACGCGGCACGCACACACCCAGCGAATACATCAACGACGACAAATACAAACAGACTCAAAAAGCACCAAGAGATTTAGGTTCTGCGCGCCGCTGCATGCTCACGTCTTCGTAAGTCCACCGCGTCGTAGGGTCTCGTCATATTACTGGCTTAGCCTCGAAACCAGCAGCGCAGGGCCCACGCGGGTAAATACATGCTAAGGGAATGAATCATTGTTGTCGCTGGTGGCGGGCTACACAAAGCCGTCGTCGCTAACCTGGCGCGTTGTGGTCGGAAGCGACTGGGATTTAAGAACTCCCTGAATTACTTTCATGAGCACCGTTAGAAAGTAAGGTGTGTGCCGTGAGGTGAAAAAAGAAATGACGAGCGAATTTAACGACCATAGAATCTGACTGTGATATATGTTTACTTGGTTCTCTCGACAGTAGGACGGTGAAAAAATTCCTGTCTAAATATTAAATATTCTGCAAGTAAATTGTTACAGTTAATACCTGCACCCATTAGTTTAGGAGATTTCAATGAATTTATATTTTCTGTCTTATCCGTAAATGGTGGAATCGACGAAGGTGTAATAATCTAGGGGCCGCTGCAGATTATATGATATCGCATACATCAGGTAAACAAACAAAAATCACATAAAGAAATGTAGAAATGTACGCAACTCAAAATATTCATTCGCTTTGCAATGATTTACGATCAAATTAGCTTTCCCATGTGAGACTAAGATCCGTCAAAGTTAAAGCCCGAAAAACTGCGTCTTCAATATCGGATATTTTGTCGCGCAACGTAATTTTGATTTTCAAATTTTCCGTCCACATTCGAACGTCCAGTCCAGTCTCACGCTCTGCGACAGATTGTCTTGACAAATAGATTTGGCACAGTGTACCACGTGCCGCGACGCTATAAGGACTCAGAAAGACAGTCATCTAAAAGCGGAAGGTGGACCCAGCCACGCTCAGCTTAAATCCCGTTCCCGGCGGTTTTTATATCATATGACCTCGTACCGACATGGATATGCGCAAACACTGGGCTAGGCAGATAAAGTTAGCAGTTATCTATCGTGAATACTATGCCACTCCAGAAACGAGAGCGCGTTTGCTCGAAATAAAATCAGATGGTCTTATTTAGGACAGAGCGTATAAAAAAAGAAGCATTGCCAAGTCTGGATTCAAAGCCTGGGTCAGCCTATCCTCGACAATGATTCCTCCTGAAACGGTATTAAATGCGACCGACTACATATAGTGAATGACAACTTAAAAAACGCCGGGCGTGGCTAGTCCTGACCATCTTG
Organism: Ixodes ricinus; assembly: GCA_037355805.1. Classification (NCBI taxonomy): domain Eukaryota; kingdom Metazoa; phylum Arthropoda; class Arachnida; order Ixodida; family Ixodidae; genus Ixodes; species Ixodes ricinus. The sequence goes on from JAZHYW010002635.1 coordinate 142,359, forward strand.
TTAAATTTCTGTAGCCAGTCAGATTGCAGCATTGGACAATACGAACACCCAAGAACGAATAACGTGGCAAGAAGGTGTGAACAGAATAGGCCACCTCCCTGTGTTTGTTAAGCTGTCAATGATTTTAATTATATTTTGAGAAAACTTGTCTCGTCTTCTTTAGTTGGCGTCCGAATTCAGTTGTTAGCATTAAACTGATTCCTCCAATGATTATTTTTCTTATCGGGCTATAGCTACGTGAAAAAGACCAACTTAAAAAATGTAGGGCAAATGGTAGGTAATTGTGTTGCATACGTGAAACGTTCTAGCATAAAAAAACATTTAGTGATACGTTCACGGCGCTCTTCATCTGACAGTTTAACGCGTATCATGTGAAGGCCTACGCTTCATAGCTGTTCTTAGAATTAAGCGATACTACCGCTAATCGGGCTGATCAACCTGGCGCTCTTCCAGAGCATCCCATATACTCACAGGATCTACTCCCTCATTGCGCACAGGTGGTTGAGCTCCTCCTCGCCTACCCCACTCCTCCTCGCCAACCCCTCGGGTCACGTGACCTCCCCCGTTAACCAATCAGCACCGAGCTTCGCGGCCTCGCATATCATACTTCACTTCTCAGGCTTCACGAAATGCTGAGCAACTAGCCAGAGAACAGTTCGCGTCAAAAGTAAATATTGGCATCAGTCACGTCATTAGTGTCCACTATGGTTGGCGGGAGATGTCTAACCCACGAATCTCAGCAGCTTTCGTTGACCGTATCTAAATAAATATTGCACGCATTTTACGTAAAATGGTGATGAGGAGTCTGACCGCAACCGGATGTAACTGTTTTCTTATATGTGTCCATGTAGTTTGTACCGTTTCATCTTACGTTTTTTGTCGCTAATATAATAAAACATAATTTTATAGGCCGTTCATTCCGACAAGAAACATGAAAAACAATCAGCAATCCAATCGTTGGTTAAGAAAGCTATGCGGAGAGCAAATCGTCAGCTTCTTTTGTAGGGGTTGTGGTGATGTCAGAAAAAACGCCGAGCTCTGATTGGCTCGGATTGAAGGATAGTGGGTAGACTTCAAAGAAAGCTGCCTTGAGGTCTACCCACTATCCTTCATCTAGAACCAATCAGAGCTCGGCGTTTTCACGTCAAACGTGCAAACGAAGCAGACGAATTTGCGCTCCGCATGAAATTAGGGCAACCGGTGCATTCACAAGGGGTGATCGAGGGTGCATCAAACACATCTTCCTCGCAGATTTCTTTTCTTTTTTTTTTTCCGCCTGTACATTTTTGGGGGCAACGGACAAACTTGTCTGCGCAAAAGCTGAACTGCCAAAATGTCTCTCGAGTAGCCAAATTTCCAGTTTAACCTAATGAGGGAGAAAAAAATGGTGTTATTCTCACTTAAGTCACTGAGGCCTTAAGAAACGCAAGGCGTGCCCTCCTATGCCCTGCACTTCTTGCGTTTTATGTGACCGTAACCTGAGTCGAAACAAAAGACCCAGATGTGGATAATCACAAAAACATATCACAACACTAGACGAGAGTAAGAAACACAGGCATCGCAGGCGTCAAACTACCAAGAGTTGCTTGCTCCGCACTACATGATTAATAACACTGTCGGCGACGCAACAAACAACAAAACAAAAAAACTAGGTCGCAGAGGCATTGCCAGGCGCCGGTGACAAGGGGACAGAACCAGGGTCCGCGCTTCCCAAGTCCGAGTAAGCAGATGCTTCGGGTAGCGTCATCAGGCCGTGAGACGTTAACGTCCGAGACATCCCTACGGAATACCGAACCGAGCGACATCCATTCACAGCTCTCCCTCTTTCCCCCACCCGTTCTCCCGTTTTTCCCGAAACCCGTCGTCGAACGGAGCCCGATCGGGAGATCGCATTCCCCATACTCCGCGTCCCTCTGCCCTGGGAGGCGGCGAGGCACCGCGAATCATCCCAGGCAATCCTGCGTCGTCAAAACATCACGTGATCTTTTGGCGGGGCTCTGTGACAGACGGAGCGCTAGTTCACGTGGCACGCCTGCAGCTTTTTCATTGGCTGCAAGGTCGGCTCGAAGCCTTTCGCCAGGGTCCATTGCGTGGCTGCAAGCGGAGTGCGAGGCGAGGAGGTGTTCTTCTGTTATGGTCATTCGGATGTGGATGAAAGATGGCTTGCTCCCGGCGTTGTGTCATGTGTCGGAGGTTCCTTTTATGCGAGGCCGAACCGAAGCCTTCGACAGAGCCTTTCCTCCCGCTTGCACTTTTTTTATTTTGTTCTGTCAGTTTCTTTTGTATGTCTTCTGCCTTTATGTCTTCTTGTCGTTCTTGAGATGGCAACTTTGCCTCGGAAGCTTGCTATTATGCGGAGTCTAGGCTGGATGCCTAATGAGGCTTTCGTGCTGATCGATTTTTGGCGCCGATAAAATAAGTAAAAACTACCGTAATGAGGTTTGGGGTCGAGTTTAAATGAGAGACGCGCACGCGATCGTTTTCAACCTATGCCCTTAGTCGCCAGTATATGTGTTTCCGATTAGAAGGAAACACTGCGCTTTTATTGATGCATCTGCAAAGGGTCACGCTTCGAGCGGTTTCCGGGAGCAGTGGGGCGATAAATATTTCAGCGTGCTGCCCAACGAAATTTAAGTATCGTGACGTCGACGACAGCTATTTTCAGCCTTGACGACACGATTCGAAGATGAAGCTTTCGTTTGGGTGCAACCAAGGTATGTTAGTAGAAGTATAAGTACAAGCACAAGCAGGTATGGGTATATAGGCATAAGAGGGGATAGGCAGCATTTTAAATATAAGTATTTCAAGAACGTATTTAAAGTGTTTTGATTATTTAGTTTTGTATTAATATTGCATATTGAGAAATTTATTTTTTAATTGCTTTGCAATACTGAAAACTGAGTATTTAAATACTGCACCAATACAATTGATGCACCATTCTTCGCAATCAAATGTTCTTTTGGGCACTATTTTGGTGGGAATCATGTGCAAAGACCCAAATTATGAACTTGCTTTGCTTTGTTTATAACAAACATCGAAGTAAAAAGAAAGAGTAGAACAAGAATTAAACGTAAAATTGTGCATAGTAAAAGAAAAAACAAAAAAAAACGTCGGATTAAAAACATGTTGTTTCAAAAGGACCTGTCGCATCAACCGAGCCTTTGAAACTAAATTGACATCGAATGCACTGTGGTTCCTCATGTTGTACCCGGCTATCTTATGACACATGTTTAAATTTGATACCTAGGCTTTATTTTTAAGCATGTGATTATTATTACAAATAGAGCCATCTCTATTTGTGCATGATCTTTTGTACACCAGGAGCTAAATTTAAGTATATAGTGAGAGAAAAGAAATGTATTTGTAGAAGTAGTTGAAGATTATCAACAACTCTTGTGGGAGTTGTTTCTTGTATTTAAATGCTTTTTAATGGGCAATTATATTTACGATTACATGAAGTTTTCTCAAAGCATTTTGCATATTTTTGACCATCTCCGGGTATAAATATAAATATTGTATTACAAGCGGATAATGAGAATATAACCAAAATACTCGTTCCTGATAAGCAAGCTGAAATAGGTATTTACAACTTTTGCGACTCCCATGCGTTCTTCCACTACTAATGCGTACAATATGTCCACAAATATGGAATGTCTGTACTCTGCAGTTTGCTACATTGTACGGAATGAGCCCGGAAAGGGGCGAGGCAAAGAAAATGTCTAGATTTAGAAAAAAGAAAACGCGCTGTAACATTGATTACAATGCTTACCTGTCGCTGCGCGTACTCCTTTTTTATTTTTATTTTTTTATAGAGGGTTGCATTCTTTTTGAGCAACGCCACTCGCTCAGTTGCCTTCGATTGCAGAGGTTGGCCGTCCTGACTGCTTGGCGGGAAATTAAACGCTTCAGCTTTCGTAGAGCGTGGCGAGCAAGCGCGATGCCGGAAGCTCTTAATCCTCGAATGATGAAAAGAAAAGAAAAATAGATGAATAAGCCCTAGAAAACCGCCCAAACAGGCAACAAAGCCAAAATTGGCATGGAAGGCAATATGCGGATGGGAAACGGGTTCAACGATCTTCGGTCTTAAACAGAGTGTCACATTCTCATGAAGGACAACATATGCTGATCCAGTGTTAAACAAATTCTCCCCACTCGCGCACGGATATCTGTCAGTCGGGAGCAGACAAGTCTACATCCGCTTCTCTTTGAAGTTGTTGCTTCAGAGATAGTCTCTTTTCGGTCTAGCTGCCCGGCAACTCGGATCAATGATAACATTTTAGAATTCCATCATGAAAGCTTTACCCAGTTCACCGATATCCTGTATCCGTCTCAGTCGTGGGAGGCACATTACAAAAATAAAAACAGGAAAACAAAAAAACACTGGTGTTATTGTTGTCATTTATAAGAGATTATTAGTATAATGATGCATCGTTCCACGAACGCTTAAAGGCAGTGGCTTATACCGATTCGCGAGAGTCATCTAGTACGATTGAATGACGTGTATAGGAAAGGCATTGAGCTGTAAACAAAATAGTAAATTCCGCTTGGTTCCTCGAATTGCATCCTTACACCAGCAAATATCAACTCCATAAGAAAAAAAGGATCGAAAATAGAACCTAAAAATGTCTTTCTTTATTGAAAGAGATCTTAACAAACTGCTTTCTGAGCTCTCTTGAGTTTCTGTAGTGACCCTAGACCTAATAAATTACATTCATGGAGATCATTATGTAGAACTGGTATACTGGCCGACACTGTTAGCAAAAACACGACATCAAGGCCTTTTTTTTTCAATTTTGCTTTGAAAGGCTATTACTGAGCAGCGAAATTTACCGCTCACGTTAGAATTCGAAACCAGCAATTTCAACGTATATGTTAGATTTCATGACAGCCTCTTCGATTAAAGATGTTCGATAAAAGAAACAAAGACAAACACGGCACCTGCTTGTTTGCTTTAAATGTACACTGTGCGCACTCTTAGCACGAACAGCACATAGGCGCTTCTCTAGATTATACTCAGACAGAGTATTTACGGCAAAAAGCTTTAAAGCTTTGGGTGTGAGTGGTTAAAAGGGCTTCTAAAAATTTAATTACTAATGTAGTGCTGACATTATTTACTAGAAATGTTACCAATAAAATAATAAGTACAAAAAATAAAAAAGGTAAAAAATGGCGTCGTTTCCTCTGCGTGTTTTTTTTTCGCTATGCATTTTTTATTAACTATAGAGTTCACTTTGATCAACTTTTTATGTGCGGTTGTGTTCGTGCTTGGAGCTTGAATGAAACTAGTGTGAATTTTCCTTGTGGTTCTGTGATTTTTTTTTCATTAAATATAAAGTGTTACAAGGTGTTACATATTATTTTACCGAAAATCAACAAAATTTTATATTGTACGTTTTATAACAGAGGCTCAGTTTTAGTTCCAGGTATGCAGGAATACGGGAAATCTATCCGCGTGCCAAAATCGAGAATTGTGCAATACGTAATCTTATGCAAATAAACTTATTGATAACATTCTACTAAAGTTCACGATCCTTACTTCCATTATAAAAACTATAGAAAACACTTTTTTTTTACTCACAACTTTTCACTTCATGTAACGTTACCGCCTTGAATAAAAAAATTCTGTCATATTAGACTTCATCTTTTTTTTTTTTATGGCACCTGCTCAATTTAGGAAATACTGGCGACTGCTTTTTCGCGCTAACTTTTTATGTAGACAGCCCGAGCTTTTGGGCTGTCTACATGAAATGACCCTAATTTGTTTGTGACATTGTTTTTGATGTGAATAATAATAACGATAATAATCAAATAATAATAATAACAATAAGAAGCACAAGAATGGCAGTTCTGAGCGTTTTGTATTATAATGCGCCCTGGCGTTTTATCAATCTCCCGAGACACTATAGCGCGGCTAGTTTTTCATTCCAGTTTACTCCTTGCAGAAGCACGCCTTCTACAGGGGCGAGGGAGTGTGTACCTGTATAGTAACTTCTCTTTCTCCAGCGCAATCTGCTCGGCGTCCTTACGAATTTCGCGCTTCGGTCCCTGCGGCTCCCAGAACAAAGAGATAGCACCGGACAGGGATTCCGGGGGCCGTCCGGTGCCATTAGAATATGCAAAGAACTCAGGGCGACCACCCTTCGTTTCATCTTCTCCTTATCTTAGCCTGTGGGTTTTGCGGGCGTGTTGAATAAAAAATAAATCAAAGTAACGAAACGAAGCAATAACAGCGAGTTCGGAATTTCGAATAAGAAAGAATCCGGTTGAAACTTAAAAGAAGGCTGAAGAGGGCAACAAAACAGACAACGAAGGAACTTTTTAAAGTGCATGTTTAGCGAAACCTATAGCATCCGACTTGCGTTTTGTTTCCTTGAATGGGATAAGCCAAGAGGAGTAGGAGCTTTTTTTTTTTTGAAACCTCGCGTACTGGTGCAAGGGGCCGTGTATATAAATGAAATAGATGACTTATTCTCTTTACATGACTTGCATGTGACGTCATATAGAACCGTACCAGCCGCCAAGGCTCCGTACCACGCTCCTGTGCCCTTACCTCCTGCAGCATGCATTTCGCAAAATCAAATTTGTTCTTCTTTACAAGCCTTGCGAAGAAGTACAGATTACATGGTACCAAATGTATGCTGCGGAATGTACGGGCACTAGAACATGGTACGCAGCAATGGCGGCTGACGTGACGTCAATGCAAGCCATATATAGTCGCGGTGAGCTTACAAAACTCAGGGTGCGACTTATCATGTTCACGCGTCTTGCATCATGATTGGCCCTCTGGCGTTCTTATCGCAAATCGCTGCATTCTCATTGGCTGGGGACCTATAATGAGATGCTCCAGATTCGACACGCCCCCCTCTTTCCTTAAGTTGTCCGTCACTACAGCACAGGGGTTATACTTATAACAGAATATCAGCGGAACAAAACTGAAATACGAACCGCAGCAACCGGCTCTTGTCATTCGTTCTTCACAAATTGTGGCGGGCAACCTTGCACATGCACATAATATAAAACTTACCATATCAAAAATATGAAAATCGTTGGATGGGCATTTCGAAAGATAAGGTTCGAGGGGAAAAAAATAGTTCGAATCAGCTCCAAGATATATTACCTTTTGTTCACAACGCTCTTAGAATAAAAACCAAATACAATTTTCTATTTGTATTGCGTCTATAAATAGTGCTGTTATTATTTATACGTGAGTATCTCAAATGGCGCAGATGCATTGGCCTTCGAGCCGTAGAGCCAAGCGGCCTCACAAATAATAACAGATATGCGTTTGCTTTCATAAAATGGTTTCCAGCGCATTCCATAAGTAAACGGTAGTGTCTACATAATAGATGACACTCACGCTAGATTCCCGGCGAACAAACAGCTACAAGCGTCGTTGGAATACTAAGGTTCGACAAAACTTTCCTCGTCATTATCCTATACATAAAAGCGTGTTTTCTTTTTTCTGTTTATATGCCGAATTGCATATAAACGAATTGCAATTGCGAATTGCTAAGAATGCAACTGAAGTCGCTGCATTCTTAGTTATTAATTAGCTTGTTTCACTTTATGTGCGAGCGAAGCCGCAGCTACAAGCACGAGTATGTTGCCCTGGACGATGATTGCACTGTACCAGCGCGCCTTCTTGTCAAACATGTTGAAAGTCCGAAACTCGCTTTCGTAGTATATGCTACTCTCAAGCTTGAAAAAGCACCAAAAAAAATAACCTTTTTTTATTTTTTGAACAGTCTGGTTGGGGCACGCGTGTAAAGAAATAAACTTACACGAAAAAAAAATGTTAAAGCAATTTTGACGAAGAGAGATTTATTTGAAATTCTGCGCGCGAAGTCCATGACATCACTGGTCATTTCGGAATGACCATCTTGGTCGTGAAGGCGAAGCCGCTCCACCCCTTTTCCACTTTCCCGAAATGGCGGGAGAGAAAACAAGTGGAATGGAGGTGACTGCCGACTAAATCGCGTCTCGCGCCGTCAATATTGCTCTAAAACAAATTATCAAATTTATTTTTCGACACCCGTGTCTCAATTAAACAGTAAAAAAAAGCATTTTCTTTTTCTTTTTGCGGTCCTTTGAAGAGGAATTGAGTGCGATTTTCGTGCTTACTTTCGTTGTAATGCGAACAACTCAGAATACCTAAGCTACAAAGTATCTCATCAGTCTGCAAGGAACGAACACAAACAAACCAAAAATAAAACTTATTATATCCCAAAACAGCTCGGAATCCTGTATAAACGAGAAGGAGAGGAAAAAACTCGGGTGAGCTCCCTCTCGTCTCGCAATCCCCACCAAAAGTGCAGCCGCCATTCCCCAGACGGCGCCAAACTCGAAACCTAACTGCATCAACCGAACGGCAACTTTGTAAGCGGAAACGCTGCCAGATTGCCTCCCAAAGGTCGCGTTGCCAAATTAGTCACGTCCGGGCGCTCGAAACACCATTCTTCTTAATCTGGGGGCGGGGGCACGATTTTTAACGACCAGGCGCGACGCGACGGCAGGCCGCAAGCGCCGAAGCCTGTTGTGTCGCGATCGTCTTGGGGATCCAGGCAGAGAGCCTAGATTTAACAGATGGAGCACCTCGAAGCATACAGAGCATTTGCAATGCAATGACGGACGCCACCTGCGTTGTCGCTAGTGCCCATGCGCTGCGCTGTTTGAGGCGAGGAGGAAAGCGGCCGGAGAAGCTTAGACTTTTGCACACGATGAATGCTAACGTCACCTCCTTGCAGCTCGTGTGGCAAACATGGCCCATAAATAGGCTTCCGCGTTTTCGGTAATTACAGAAAAACCTGGAAAATTAACCACCAAACCGGTTTGGAAAGAAAAACATCAGGTAAAAATAAGAACGAAAGCTAAAGAAATTTTTGTGAAGAAAAAAGCTATATAGAAAAGAATGTTTTTGCAGCATTAATTTGTTTTCTCTCGGCTAACAGAGCCGGCACCGAACTGTCCGAGAAGTTGCGTCTTTTATCGAAAACCATACTCCTCGTATTTTTTTTTTGTATCTGTATTACTATGATTTGTAATTATTCGGGTAAGCTCATGTTCTCTGGAGGTTGAGGAATCCTACACCTGTGTCCTGTTTTCTCTCCACAAGCCCCGACTAACACCAATGTATTTGTCTGACACCGAAAGAAAAAATAGCAAATCTGTGGTAAAAAATTACGGTGTCTGGAGGTGCTTAAAAGAGAACGAATAAAAACGTGGAGGATGTTAACAGACCACCACGCTCTTTTTGTTAGCAACCGTTCCCCTTCTCCACTAATTATTATCGTGATTCTTGTCCACCTCTCTTGCACCTTTGCATTAATTGCATTTTCATCATAACGAAAGTTCATTTTCGCTCGTCCACCAGGGTCCAGATAAAGAATCTGGGAGGGCAGAAGGGAAGGGGTATAAACAAAAGGACAGATAAGGACTGAGCTACCGTACCGTGACTCTCCACGTTTAAGATTTTTCTAGTTCTTGCCCGATAAAATCTCTTTCACGTTTTGTAAAATCCATATGATGTCCTCTCAGTAATGAATTTTATCAAACCAGACTTGAAAATCATAAACATGGGCAGTCACGGTACGCTGGCACAGCCCTTATCTACCCTCCCGATTATGTACACCCCTTCCCTTTTTCCCTCCCCATTCCTCCCCATTTTTTATCTGGATCCTGGTCGACGCGCGAATGTTTTGTACCCGAATATAAATTATTCGTCGTTGCCAACTGAAAGATTGTAGTGGTCATCGACCGACGTTCTACGCGTTTTGATTCTTTATATTTTAAGCATTTATAATTACAACTCGCTCACATTAACCATGTTCAAGGGTACGTCAGACGTACCTCCACGATATTCTTAAGAAAAACGTCGGACATGTGCGGCATAAAGATGAACATATTAGGTGAAGAACAAAACATCTGCCATCCTCACATACATTTCATACCGCCTCAGAACGAGTGGGACATCCGATCCCAAGGCTTCCATGCCCACATCCCCCAGATTTCTGGCAAGGCTTTAATAAACGTGAAGAGGCAGCGAATCTCGGTATCTGGCCTTTCTAGATGTACTTTGTAAGAAAACAGAGGCGCCGGACTTCGAATAAAAAAAAGTACCTCCGGCTTTTTTCTTTCTCCCTGCATTTCTTTTTTTCTTTTTGTGCCGTTCTATTTTTATTTATTTTTTCCATAGGGGCATTCGATATCAGAGTCTATGATTAATCGTCCTCCACTACTAAGCGATGGAAATGCTACCTTTGGATTGTCTTTACCTATATTCTAAATCTATTCGCAAACTCAGCCGATGGATGGATGAATGCAAACGGCTAGCGCGGCTAAAGGTTGCTGTGCCCTCGAGGAGCGGCGCTGATACCGTAAGCTCGCGCTGGGACTTCGACGCATAGTCCACAGGGTCCTCAGCCGTCAGTCCGCTCCAGGTGCCGTCTTCATATATGAGATCTATGCCGCGCATACGTCCGACGTACCGGGTCAGCGGATTCGTTCGACGTACCTTCGAAGAAATCGGCCGAGTACGTCCGACGTGCCTTTAGACACAGCGAAAAAAGTTAACCTTCTCACAATGCCCACAATTTCTAAAAAAAAAACCTTAACGACACGGAACCTTTAACGCAAGAACCACGTGACTCCGACCCAGCTGTTGGAAACACTCTGAAATCAAAGCACGCTAGATCCACGTCTGAGGCGAACTCAAAACACCCGTCGTTCCCATTCACCTAGGTCGTGATCTTTTCACCATCCATCCTTGTGAAGTTGTCGGAGCCGTGTGTAACACTGAGAAATCGGTGTGCGTTCATTTATTCATTCATGGGATGCGTCGGCATCGAGGGACCTGCATTCAACGGCACTGGAGGCTTTATCGGCTTTTCAAACTTTCTTTACAGCCAACATTCCTAAAGGTGACGTTTCAAACAGGTATACCGGTTTTGTTTTGCTCTTTTCTAAATAAATAAGAGTCTACGTTGACAGTGAGATATTCAGATTTACGGTTTGGGGCGGGAGCTGCCGGCGGAAGTTGCGTTTCCTGAGGGAGGAATTTGATTTGCATTTTCGCTACTGTTGCCATAAGACAGGGGTCTCAAAACACGCGGCCCGCCACTCGCTGGAACGCGGCCCGCAGACGACCGGATGCGAGACCTCGTTCCCATGCCTTGACCACTAGAAATGCCATGCGCTATAATGATCTCATGTTGTCATTTTATTTCCGCTCGAGACGTAGATCTGCCCTTATAGAGTATTTACATAGTTCGTAGTATTCTGTTTTCGTTTGGCTTGCGTCTCGTTTTCATTTTTGCTTCCCAGATTTGTGTCACGGTAGTCACCAGTACAACAATTCCGCTACGAGGCTCTTCGCTCAAGGACGCACTTTGGCTGCACGAAATCTTGCTGAACAGAGCACCTGTTGAAGAAAATGCTGAAAGGTTGAGATTTTCGCATTCATAAAATATCACCATTAAACTACGAGTATTCTTTTCAGATTGCTGTTACAAAGCTCCTCAGGAAAGCTAGAACTGTCGTATGAAATGATGTTCTTCTTTAGGCATGTTGAGCTCGATTAATTCCGGAGTGAATTGGTCAACGGAAACGACAGTGTACTTGCTCCCGTAGGATCGCGCGAATCCTTTTTAATTCTTGTTATAACATTAAACAAAGCCCCATAATAGTTCTATAAACAACTGCAAATTTAAAAATAAATAAATAAAGAGATTGCAAGAGGTCTTTGCGTCCGGCTCGGTTGCTCCAGCGGTATTGCCTTGGTAACCCGCGTTTATTCGCGTATGTCCCGTTGTTTCACGAGGAAAGACGATGGGAGGACCGTACAGGGGACTCCCATAATTCCGTCGCGCGGCGCGTGCGGGCTTTTGGGATTTTCGCATTGGGTCTATTATGGATCCTCAGCTAGTGAGATGGCACCATTGGTCGGTAAGAACACCGAAGACGTTTCACTGTGTTAGTGACTTTGGCCTCCTCTCCAGCTTTCGCTCTACTAAAGTGGAAAGAGGTGGAAACAGTTTCCACACCAATCTTAACCTGTTACCGACTATTAGCCTTGAAAAGTTCGGATGGCGCCTCCTTACAGCAAGCCGGGGTGACGTCAAGCCCGGGGCAGAATGTTTCCCTGACTTGCTCTGCTCGCCTTGCGGAGGCTCTGAAGACATTAACTGTTTGAACGCTCGTTTCTGTATCCTTTTTTTCTTTTCCGTTTTACGTAGGAAGTGAGAATTTTTATATCTGGTTTTGAGGCATGACATTTAGATGCATGGTGAAACTTCAACCGACATTTTAGGCATGTGTGGTTCACAGACAGGGCAGGCAGCGCTTGAACCACAGCTGTTTTCCGCGGTGAGAAGCTCGCTAGGGGCGCCTCTGTTTTCCTCTCTATAGGTAGTGTACGTGATACCCAGGCAATTATGTTTTAATTTGCATAGAGCATAGGAGCTTGGCATTGCACGTGCTTGCACCAACAGAGGAAGTTGAAGTATCCTCACACTGGGTTGTAAACAAAACGTTACCGGGTTGAGATACCCTAACTTCTCGCCGAAAATATAAAAACGAAGAAATGTAGAAACACTTGCAGGAGTATCACAATAGATTTGCATCCGACACAATTAACCCTGCTGATGGTCTGAATGAATTGATAGGTTATCTATACCGTTTTTTTATTTTACGTATTTATATTTATATTTTGTACCTTTTCTGTTTTTTTTTCATTTGTATCTATTTATAAACAAAAACGCCGAGACAAAAAAAAGCTGCATGCTGCTCGAGCAGCATGTTAAATATATTGTGGGCGATGGGGAGAGTATCACAAGTCAGACATTACAAGTTTTAGGTCTGCTAGCATATAAATAGAACCTGAGGCTTCAGAGATAGCTTACTTTATTTACGTCTGTTCTGAATCGCATGGATGAGACCTATGGGCTTCAGTCGAGGAGCATTTCACTGGTTTTACGTGGACTGCTATTCATGTATCCTCAAGTAATGTACATTGTGCCTCTGTCAACACGCGAGTGGGCGTGTTATTCTGAGACACCTCGCCTAGTGAGTCGAGATCGCCGAGCTTGTCCATTTCGATAATCCATCATCCTCTGCCCCTTTCAATCAGACCGCAGGTGACACAGGCGCCGATGATAAAGGCAGTTCGCGTTGATGGGATCCCCCTGCCTGCTTCGCATGGACGAGTCCTTACGTTACATTCCACAAACAAACTTTATGCCACAAACGTGATGCCACAAACAATCTACATTTATTCAAAACACCCGTGTTCCACAATTATTTAAAGGTCTTCAGACCCAGGGTCTTCAAATCATCTGCGAACCAGCGCGCGCAGAGTGGCACGCGCAGAGTCGGAGTTGCGAGCGAATTTGTCGACCGCCTAAAAGGCTTTTGATATAAATTGCATTAAAAATGCCCGCAAAGCGGGGTGTAATACTCTCTTAACTCATAAACGTGCAAGGAACAGGATTTCAGCGTCTGATACCGCCGCTTCGCCGACCCCTCGCACGATCGCCTTGAGTCGTGTGGACGGACGAAGAGATTCATCGAAGCCTCCGCCGATAGCTTTCGGTACTCAGAACCCAATTATAAATGCGAAAAGTGGACAAACGCCTTAGCGAAGGTACGGAAGCACGCCTGTATCGGTCCTACCCAGTGTCTTGTTCACCGGGCAAACGAAGTCCCGCTCCTCGAAGTGCTTACGGCACGCAACGGCCGACCTTGACGATGCCTTTCCCGTCCTTATTCTCATTGTCCATGCTTTCTTTAACGTCGACGTCTTCGGGCGGTGAAATCTGATACCTGCTTCTTCCCGGGATATATGCATCGCGGGATGGAACAGTAGGTAGGCATGATCGCAAACCAGAAAACGGAGGCAGAGAAGCAAGCCGATACGAGATCGCGAAGCGGAGTCCTTTCCCCGATGTCACGGTACACCTTACCCAATCAGGCACGGCGACCACAGCGACGCTTGTGTTAACTCTCGGGATTATTTGTCACAGACAGCTACACAGACAGCTTACGAAACGCCGGGCATGGTTTATTATGTTCACGCTTCGTCCATAGTGTTTCGAAACTCTCCAATCTCATTGGCCCCGGAGTTGCAGTAAGATTCTCATAACTCGCCGTGTCATGGCTGTTGGTGGCCATTGTAAAGCGTTGGGTCTCACCTTACAGCTGTGAACAACATAGGGCGTTCATCTTTTCTTTTTTTTTCTTTAGAACAAGCGGAAAGCCAATGACTTCGTTAAAAAAAAGATTAAGAACAAGGCTTTAAAAAAAAATTAGACAAAAAAAATACAATCTGCGTTGGAATATCGAACAAGAAAACGACATGAGCAATGCACTAACTAAGGCATTTCTCCTTTTTATTTTTTGTTGTTGTCGATTCTTTTGTATTTGTGCATTTTAATTTGCTCCACACTAAAATAATCGTCTTGTAGGACGTCCTCCCAAACGTCGTTCTTGAGGTCGTCCTAGAGGCACCCTACTGAAAAAAATTATATGAATCTATATAAGAATTTATATAAAATTTAAAAAAAAAACTTATATGCGACGTGTGAAACTGATATGACATATCGAAAAACTGATATGCGGTATAAGAAACATATATCAAAATACCCAAAAATTAGCATGCGACATATAAGAACTGATACGCCACATATCAAAGCTGATTTGAAAATCCGTCCAATAAACATATCAGAAATAAATTCATAATATTTTTTTCAGTGCACGACGTGAAGCGCGGGGAAGCAAACACGTGGCTTGGAACCACAGTGGAGCGGCTTGATTTATTGGCTTTCAAATAATTACGGCGTGAGAGTTTACTTTTTATTAAGAGATTCATCACCTTAGCCGTTCAAGGATACTTTCAGAGGTATGACATTACTGAAAAACGATCCTCATGCTGGGAATAATATTTACAGCTTAGGTGGTAACCGAGAAAATACGTACCTTCAAAACGACCATTCATATAAATTTTTTTCCAGTAGGGTTGTCCTTGAAATCGCCCTATAAATCGTCCTAGATGATCGTTTTATTCGTCGTCTTTGACATCATATCCTGTAAGGCGTCGTACTCGACGCCTTCCTAGACGTCGTCCCTGAGGCCGTCCTAGAAACCCTTCTAGACGTCGTCCTCGACGTCGTTCTAGAGGTCGTCCTAGAGGGAGTCTTAGACGTCTTCTTTGTAGTCGTCCTCCAGGACATCATCCTCGATGTCTATTTAGCAAGCAGATAAACCTGCGCCGCGCATGCGCGGAGCGGCAGTACGCATACTTTCACAATCGTGCAAGCTACGAAGCCATTATCGGTTTGAATTGAGTTACTTGGCACATGGTCAATGATGGGGGTGAAACAGCTTGAACATTAAACGATGACACGTAGACAAGACACAGACAAAGCTGAAATAATGGTGGGAAAACAGCTTGAACATTAAACGATTACACAAATGCAAAATATTAAACGATTACACCAAGACGGAGGAATCACTCTATTTCGAAGTGGCGCTGAAGTCAATGATTGTGTCGTTAACCATTCGTAATGTAAACATCATTAAAACATCAATGGCAATGCTTTCTTCTTTTTTTATTTTTTTGTAGTTAAAGAGTTTAATAACCTCACATAGCATTGTCTCGCCGGATATCGTAGCGTGCGATAGATATTTCTTTTTTAAACCAACCCACCTTAGAATGATTAATGCAAAGGCGAGCTGGACAAGAATCTCCAAGCTGTGTTGGAGTTTCGTGTTTCACCATTGCCCAGGGATTATTATCATCATTCCACCTACACTCATTTCTAAATTAGAGTGAGGGAACTACTCAAACAATGCTGATTATATCCCTATTACCAGCCTATTTGTTTAACATCTAACGTAGGCGAGTCAATATAACCCAAAGAAACCAAAAACACACGAGAAATGTTTTTTGTATTTTTTTAGCAAAAAGGTAATTTTATTAGTCGAGAAGAGAGAACGGCAGGGCGTCTCTTTTGAATGTCCGGCATCCAGCCGAAACGTTGTCGAATGTAGGAGACTCGTCCTAGAGGCAGGACAACTGACAGACCCACGTGCCGTGCTTATCCTGTCAGTGACCGTACTGTGAAGCAGAAACGACACCGCCGACAATTCATACACGCGTGTTGGCCCAACCCCACCTGAGCTAATCAAAGCATGTGAGCAGAATGCTTTATACCTTGTTATGAGTTGAAAGACTGACCTTCTCTGGACCACACCAACTGGGCCTGGAAGATATTTGGCCATGCCACATGGCGACGAACTTCTTCCTCGACAAGAGGGATTCGCGCCATGCTTGCCGCCCCTCACCGTCGCTGACATCAACCAACCAACGGGAGCGGAAGCTATGACGCAGGCCAAGAGACGACAAAGAATTAGACGAACACCTATTGGTGGATCTTTAGAGAACGTGTTTTGGCTTTTTCTCTTGGCTTTTTCATTTGCTTCCTCTATATTTCGCTGCCTCTTTTTGGCTTTGTTATTGGATCAGTGTTAGCGTTTCCCCAAGGGCGACGTGCGTGGCGTTTCCAAAGGGTCATGATGAAGCATTCCCCAAGGATTCACCGCTGGATCTTCCTTTAATTTGTTTACGACCTTGGGAGCTCTCGTTCGCCCACCGTACACGCTTATGCAGCGGCATCCGCTGCCTGATGTTGCTTTCGCTGTTCACCTGTTTCGGCAGCCCGTCTCCTTCGTTCACAATCAATCTCTTTTTGCCACCTACTTGGAACAGCGCAGGCGCTTGGTTCACATTCCAATTTGTAGCAGCAACCCAGACATACGTGCTCCGCACACCTGCAAGTTCAGAGGGGCCCCATGTGTCCCGGCCCGCATGGGCTTCCGCGCCATGACGTCGTCCCCTTTCGCCTCCGCTCCACGCGCGCATTGGCTTTTGTCCCGTGACGTGTCCTCCCTCCCGCCATTGTTCTTTACTACTCCCCTCCTCTCTACGTGGCGCGCTTTTCGTTCCACTGTTTTGTCCACAGACGGACGCCAT
Source organism: Ixodes ricinus (assembly GCA_037355805.1). Lineage (NCBI taxonomy): Eukaryota > Metazoa > Arthropoda > Arachnida > Ixodida > Ixodidae > Ixodes > Ixodes ricinus. The sequence continues at coordinate 159,382 of JAZHYW010002635.1, forward strand.
CAGGTTTTCCTGTCATGTGGGTACCAAGCCTATCGCATTAAAAAGAAAAAAAGGGCAGGGCGGGCGCGCACTAAGTTTCGCCGGTCGTGCCAGGAGCGAGGCATCATCGTGTCATATTCTCAAATATACCATCCGAAAACCTCAACCAGGCCCGAATCACCTGCATTAAGCCTCTATCATCCGAAACGTAATTTATATAGAACTTCATCACTCTAGAACGCCATCACTCTAGAACGCCAGGCGTCCTTCAGGTGCACATTGACTGAACACTAGGTCTGGCAGAATGCTGACACAACACTCGTTTTCAATTCGTGTGCATGATCTCACTAATATCATGTAAAAAAAATTGGTAAGCGGGTTTTTAATGTTGTAGGTGGCGTCGGCCGAACGTTACTTACTTTATTGAAGTAATGTCCAGTGTGGTTAGCGTGAAAAAAAAGTGAAAGCCGTTTACAACTCCCTGTAATGCCGAATTAGAGCGCAGCTCTTGAGGAGGAGCAGGGAAGGGGTACAGGGGGGGCAAGTGACTTCGGGGGGGGGCATAGGGGGGTCACGTGGCCTCAGGGGGTCGCATGACGTCACTGATGACGTCATCAATGATGATGCGGATGCCGATGACGTCATCAGTGACGTCACTGATGACGTCATCAGTTATGATGACGATGACGATGCGGATGCCGATGACGTCATCAATAGACGACACTGATGACGTCATCGGCATCCGTATCGTCATCGTCATCATCATCCACGTGACCTCGGGGCTCACGTGACCTCAGGTGGTTACGCCGACGACGACGGCGACGGCGACGCCGCTCAAGCTGGAAACGGGCGCCGAAAAGCTGCGCTCTAAAACGTATTAAACATTTTGGGGTGTTTTAGACACATAAGCGAACATGTACAGCTTCATTTCTAAACCCAGTCATCGTCCCTACTACCCGTATGTGCCGACACCTCCTAGAATAACTGTAGCCAGTGCGCTAGAATTCTGACGTCATCACAGTGAGATCGATTGGAGACACCGATTGGACGCGAGTGCAGCATAAGCGTTTGGCGGGCCCTCGTGTCCAATCAACGCGTGGAAAGGACAGTAGGTATCGGATCTAATCAATACCACCTTGAAGACAAGGCCTGCGCATGAAGTTTCGTTAGTAGATCCCGGCCCAAGCGGCAAATAGCCCGAAGCTTGACGAGTGTAACCGCTCATTCACACTGGAAGCGGATCCGCGTTACAAGCGTTCATCAAAGCGGTTGCAAATCGCGGTTGACTAGTAAATGAATCCAGTAGCAATTGCACGCGCACTTGACCTTGGTCATCTAGTGCGCGTGCAATTGTACTGGATCTTTACACAACCGCGTTCGCAACCGCTTTGCGAACGCGGATCCGCTTCCAGTGTGAATGAGCGGTAAGGGCCGCGTCCACAACTACATCGCATTCACTGGCGGCCACAACTGTGTGCGCTAGGGTGCCTTCATGTGCGCTTTGCTTGGGGTGATGACATCTGGCCATTTTGTTTCTAACGTTTATTTTTATTTTTTGTTCACAAGCGCGTGAAAGAGCGTGTCCCTGCACGCGCTCGTGGCGTTGACTGTGCTACAGCGACATTTTGTTTCCGGCGATTTCTTTGTATTTTTCCTGTGAGCGCGTGCTGTCGGCATCGGGTACCACAAACGATGGCATCACCCTAAACAGAGGGACATCGAGGCACTCTATACTTCGTTTCAGCTTGGGTCCAGACGCAGCCGATGCTACGAGCGCGAGCGTGTGGCCCTGAACAGTGCTTGCATTGCACGAGCGCGCGTGCTTGGCAGGGACGCTGAAAGCCCGGAGCTCGCGCTTGTAGCATCGCCTGCGTCTGGACCCAAGCTGAAACGAAGTATAGTGTTGCTGACTGCTGAGCGCGAGCTGATAGCGAGCTTCCAGTTCATTTGCAGCGTGCATGCGAACGCTCCTCGGCCAGGAGCGCGAGCTAGCACGCGCTTCTGGCGTTGAGACATGCCTTTCTAGGGCGCGCCCTCGTTCAGTGGAAGAGCGCTTTAAAGCAGCGACCTCGAGCTCTCGCGTTGGTGGCGCTGGCCGCGTTCTCTGCTTAAGAGGGTACGGAGTACAAACATCGCCCTCAAAAATGGCGTCCAGTGCCAGCGTCCAGCGAAGGGCTTTGCAGCCCTTCGCACAGCAGTAAGGCATTTTTACTCATGCATTTGACATCCCACGTGAACGTCTAACTTCATCGTATGCTCTAGCAACAGACACTCGGCGTGAGCGTCTGTTTTATTATTTCGTACACAAACCACTGAAGCAGGCGATGGAGCAGACAATGTCGCAGACGATGTAGCAGACGATGGCGCTCATCCAGGCTAGCTAGGGAGCGCCGAGGGGATCTGCTAGTGACGACGTTTAGAAGAGGAAACGCACAGGCCTTGTGTTCTAGGTGGTATTGGTCCAATAGACTATCCTTCCAAAAAATGTATGCAGGCGCGTTGCATTATAGGACCCATTTGGCCATGAAGAGTAGTGGCATGGTTTCGGTTTCGATTGCCCAGTCGACAAAGTGTGCATCTCAACATCGCGTGAAAATAAACCAGCGCTCGCTCGCATTACATCCATTTATCTTCGTGAGAGCTCCCGTCGCGAAGTCTAGGTAAGTCTTTACTGCCGCTGGAATTCCTCCAGTGGCAGTAAAGACTTGCCTAGACTTAGCGACGAGTAGGGAGTACGGCCGGCTGCGTCCCATACCTTTCTGGTGGCCTGGTTGAACTTTAGATTGCAGCATAACCCTCCCGGCTCAAAAATCATTGAAGAAGCCGAGGACATAGAGGAGACGTTGGAGCATGGTAATCACTCCAGTATTCCTCTTCTTTTTTTTTCATGTGCTATCATAGTTCCGTGTTTACTTGCGCACTAACTTTGTCTTGTCGGGAGTAAAAAAAAAACACACGTGCCCCAGCACGGTATCTGTATTGGTAGTCAACACCCACAGTATTATAAATTGTGATGAACTATGTGATGTTGAATGTGCCATCCCCACACTCGTGTGATGCGATGCAGACCCGTAGGGCCAACTTTGAGCATATCAGGAAGCAATGCAACTTCGCCTACTCGAAAAGGTGTCTCGAACACCGCCCCCCCCCCTTTTCCCTTCTCCCGTCCTCTCTCCCCCAGAAAGAAAAATAAATATTCCACGGGTCCCATATTACGCAAAAAGGCTTGAACGCCGAAAGCTCAAACCAGCCACGTAATTGTAATCTCTCGCGAGCAGCTAACGAGAACGCCTCGACGCCCAAAATATTAATTAGCGGCCAGAACCGTTTCGGAGAGTTGGGGGAAGGGAGGAAGGAGGGAGTCCTCACTTTCTATGGCAGTCCCGTGAAAAATCGGTGGGCTTCGCTGCAAGGTGGTCTTTCGAGTGTTTTCATCCGGCGTTGTTGTGACGGAGGATTGGGGTGGAAGCTTCGAGTGAGGAGCTGAGAGGGGAAGACAGGGGGCGTGGGGGGAAGGGGGGAGGTGGGGGTGACTATTTTGCGGTGTTTTGAGTGTGTGTGCGGGGGGGGGGGGGGAGGGGGGCAAGGTACCTCGATGAAATGAAGACCCCCTTAATGGAGAGTCGAGGCGGCTGTTTGTGAGGTGCACTACTTTGGGTCGGTGAGTCCACGAGCGTGCACGTGAGGCACCGTTTCAAGGCGGTTTGATGGTGATGAATTGCTTCGTCCCTGTGTGTGCTCCTGCGTATGCGCGTAGGTAAGAGAGGCGCTGCAAAATGCGATAATTTCTGCTAAAAAAGAAAAGGGAAACTTTTTTGATTGGAAAATTGGCCTGGTAATTTGTTTCCACTTTCCCGAGTTTATGTTTGCGTTTGTTTGTGTGTGCGTGTCTTCAAGCACCAAAGGCAATGAAGCTTCTAAGAAAAGTGTAATTGTCTATCCGCTGCTTTTCCGATTTTTTCTTCATTATATTCAACAATATATATTTTTTTTTTAGATTTCGCAGGTTGAGTTTTATGGCTCACATATCTAGTTACACAATGACTTGGTTAGAAAGAGTAATTAAACATTGTCTATTGTCAACGAAGCACAATATACGCCAGTGTTAGCGGTAAAGCGCTACAAGTAACGCGTTACTTTTTTGTAAACCCAGTTACATTTTCAAGACAGTAACTTACAACGTATGTACAGCGGCTAGCGATATGATCTATACTCTGTTTCATACTTAGCGTGCAACGCTGTCAAAGCTACTTGCGCGAGCGTGGGGCTTGATCTTGTTGATCCTTTGCACGCGTTCTCGCGCAGACAAAGCCATAGATGAAGCCACGCGCTCGCGCCAGCAGCGGTACAAAACCACGCTGTCTCACAGCAACCGTATGTGTGTGTGTCAGGGTCAGGGAAGTGTCGCGAGCGGCGAGTGAGTAGACACATGTCAACACATCCACTGCCGTTCGGACCCTACACTCGCTGGCTGCTAGACCGCGTGATCTGTACTGTATGGTCACCGTATCCGCATTCTAGTTCATATTTCTAGCCACTGTACGTTACTTATTTAGAGTAACGGGTAGCGTACGACACTTGTCATGTCTTCTTCCCAAAACTTAAAAAAATGTACAGTTTCAATTTTGTTTGGCGCTTTTATGTGCCAAGTTTTGAATATTAATACTCATCCCCCATACCTTCCAAAATTTGCCTTTCTTGATGACACCAAGAGAAAGAAAAACCTGGGTGAAACCGTAAAAATATAGGGTAATTTTTGCAAAGTTCATGAATAGAGAATGTTTCTCAAAATGTGTTGCTTATGCATAGCAGTAACGTCAAAACTGTAAAACGTTTTAATTCATAAACAGGAAGTGACGCAAAAATTAAGCTTTATTTTTATTTTTTGATAGAGGTAACGGTAATGAGTTCGTCTTGTTTTACAAATACTGAGTTATACGTATTTGCTTTGTGGTAAGGATGGTCGGTAATGCATTTCTTTTATTTACTACAACAAGTAACAGATTTTGTTTCTTTTATCGGTAGCGCATACAACACTGGGTTACGCTCTCCAATGACAGTTACATTTCGCTACTTAAAAATATACAAATATCTCTCTGAATCTCAGATATTCGCGTTTATTCTTGTCAAACGCTCCAATAGTATCTACCGCATCTGAATTACGTTGTCATCCGCAACCGCTGTTCTTTGTCTTCCCACGCCACGTGAGAAGACATAATTTGTCTTCTGCAAGCTGCACTTGGGAACCCTTCTTTTTATGACGACAGCCGACAGCTTCAAACACGATGGAAAGCATGCGTGGTAACTATTCCCTTTACACTGAAGCTATCTCTGTACCACGGACGATTTTCTGGGGCATCTCAGTAGTGAAGGCTGCGCGCACGCCGCTAATATCCACGCGCCATATATGTGCTTTGCGCATGGGTTTCCATGGCTTTGATTTAATTGTTGCAACAGGTTGTCCCCATGCACAATAATAAAAAAAACGTTCAGTACAATTAATGTATCTCCTTATTTTTGCTTAGATTTTCGGCACTCTTTCTCTAACCTCCACCGACTATCCGCCGCGCTTCAAACATTTTCTTGCGCTATCATCCTCTCGACATCTCATGGCTCTGAGGAGGACTGCCTTTATATTCGGGCGCTCAAAATCACTGAATGAGCTCTTTTTACTTAGGGCAAACAATTTCCAACTTATTCAATGAATAGATTCAAAAGTATTTAATACAACTACACAAAATCTGAAGTACAAAAAATATATTAGAATTTCAAATCATTTTTTTTTACCCCTGCCATGCCCCCCCCCCCCCCCTCTTTTCGTAAAACATACACTATGTCATTGCAACGAATGAAGTCGAAACACAGAAAATATGTTGAGTGCTTTGAGCTGCGCTGGGTGTTTCTTCATTTATCTTAGCTTAGGAATTAACGCTATATTGCGCTAAATATAACGAAATTTTGCGTAAGTAATCTCTCTTTCCCATTAAATTTAGTGGAGAACTTTAGTCTGTGTGCAATTATATAACAATTTAATTTTCCGCTAAGTTTAGCAAGAAACGTTTTCCGCTCTGGACGTAAGCTCACTAAATTCAGCATGTCACACTGTTTTGCTACACTATCCGTTTCTTATCTTAGTTCTTCCTTTCTGCTAAAACTTTTTAATAAAAATTCCTCGTCGTAAACACACTTGGTGTTAAAAATGCACACACACAAAAAAAGCCGAGTTTCTTCCCCAGGAAACTCAAGGCCGCAGGCAAGCCAGCAGACAGAAAGGAGACTGACAATAACTCCAAGCAAGAAGATGGCGGGCGGCTGTGCAAAATAATCGAAATAGAATCCCCGAAAGCGAACGCGCGACTTGGGACACGGCCCGAGTTTCTCGGACCGATCACCGATTTTCCGCGCTTCGTTGGTCACCAATCTCTGCGCCCGGCCGTCTAAGTTATTAAGGACGCAACGAGGCAGCGAACGCTGGTCGTCTTCTTACGCAGCAGCGCTTGTCTTTTTCTATACTTGCGCCGCGGCTGCCGCCGTACTCCCGAGAGAGAAACCCTGATATTACCCGGATATTACGTCGCGGAGCCTATACTAACCGGAAAAAGGAGCTGTTTTCCCGGTTAACGCGCTCTGCGTGTCGCAATAAACGTATATTAACTTTAGAGTGCTTAGTGCGAGCCAGCGTCCAACTGTCTCCGGGGATCGGAATTAAAAAATAAACAAAAAACCTCTGTTCTTGTTGTTGGGGTATCTCGGTATTAATCGCGATACTTTCAATACCCCTTCAGCTTTAGGTAAAGGTATGGAATTATTCTGTATGTTGCGTTAAAAGGTATCAGCTATACGCTTCTTGTTGTGTTCTTCGTGAAATTTACAAATAAAGGAATGGGGAGGGTTTTTGTTGTCTTTGCAATTTGAGCGAGGTATCGGACCGTTGTTATTTGTCCAGCGACCGATACTTTTCATAATGGGTTCTGTTTACCACGTGAGACAAAAATTAGCGAGTTTTAGTAGACCGTGTTTCCCCCACCGCAACGAAGAAACCGCCACTGCGCCTGCGCGCCGATGGCCTTGGCTGTAGAGTTCCGGGTAGCGGAGGGTCTCAGCGGAGGGGGAAACACGGTCTACAAGAACTCGCTATTACCTCTTTTGAGTGCTACCGTCAGTCTCTAGTAATCCAAAAATTAGAGGATGAGAAGTGGGGGCCGGGGGAGGGGGGGGGGGTTACTTATATCCAAACGCTATGTGGTTTTGCAATATGTTTTGTTTGTGTAATATCTTGTGTCAGCTTTCCCATTATTTTTACCAAATCTTTAAGATTAAATGAACGTGGATGATTTTCAAAATTACTTTCCTCTGAAACTTGTCATATTCTTTAATAAGGTGTCAAGTATTTTTTTAACATGGTTGTCAGGCTCCATAATTTATCAGAATATTAAACTGGAGTTAATTAAAGCTTGACACGCCAGAACAAAAGCGCAAGCGAGCGTTTCTCAAGGTATAAAGCAATTGGTTATGCTTTTATTTTTGTTCTCATTCAATATTTGAGACGTTTTCTTCTTTAGATGTTTAAAATCTTCCTGGATAGTTTCCTTTCAGCACTCTTTTGGAGAGTAAAATAGATTCCCTGGAAATTATGAACAAACTCTTCAAGTTGTAATTTATATAATCTGGTCGTTTTGTGGCACCTGCATGATATAGAAATATTATTCGTTATTATTGTTATTAATATTAGAACTAAATGTTATTATTAAAGTCACCGACAGCATAAAAAGACACTCGATTGACGAAGCTAGTATTATTTACTGTTATGCCCTTTTTTGCCATGATTTGTTCCTGGGTATTCCTATCGGCCTGATGCTGAAATCTCAAATGCCTGATAAGCGATAATCAAGATGCTCGGCACTCGCGTCGTGCGGTGTTTCTTAGAGTGTCAGTGACTATCACGTTGCTTGCCATCGGCAACAAAGCCTTCTTTTTCGCCAAGATACAGTATCAGCTCAAACTGTAAAACTCATGTGCCACTTGGACGCCTCTGTACTCAAACCATGCGAGCAGAACGTGATAACCCATTCACACGATCAGCTTGAAGGTAGTACTTTTAACATAGGTCCTTCCCAATCGGCTAATTAACACGCGCTCTTCAGTCGCGAGCACATGCCACGCCCGGAGGATGGCCAACTGATTCGCCGCCGACTATCAAGGTGCCGTTGCTAGAGGTACCTTTCTGTCCATGTAAATAAGGTATAAGGAAGAAATTGAGCAGGCGTGAGTGAGCGGTAAAGTCAGAACGGAGAAGCTTTGGTTGGAACGACTAGTGGCTAGAAGAGCCAAGATAGATGCCTTTGTCTCTACTGCACTAGTCAGAACGCTTTTTGAGAGCTAGTGTGCCAAGCGCCTGACGCTGCGTTCCGCGTTATGACGCGGTCGAAGAGCGCGGTTAAGTCATACGCTTCCTTTGTCTCCACTGAGCTTGTCAAACGCGTTAGAACGCAGAACGCCGTCTTCCGGCGTTTGGCGTTCGCGTTCGAAAGCGTTCGATGAGCGCATGGGAGACAAAGCCAGCTCGCTTTAGGTTTAACGCCTAACCATCCGAACCAGAGCTCGATGTTCTAATGTCCCTGCGCGCTCTCGTCGCCTCCTTGCCCCCAGTTTCTACCCTCACAGAGCTCAAGTACAAAGCTGCCAGCTTAATATTTGAAATTAATTTTCACTACGTTAGCGTTTCATCAATAAAATTAAGCCAGGGCTTACCCGACCTCCTATTGGGTCCTTAAAATGTTCGTAATTGTCAGTTATCGTCTAGGCGTCCTTAGCATTCTGAGGGAAAAAAAACAAAGCGTATGCGTGCTTTTTTTTTTTTTTTTCAAAAGCGCTGTTATATTTTATGGCAATCTACTTGATTCAGATGCAACTCAGATAAGAGTTGTAACGGAATGTCTGATCTCGTTTTTAATTAAGGAAAAGGCCGCGCATAATTGTAATTACGTTTTCTTGTTTCTTTTTTTTATAGACACTTAAAGCGCGTTGATTGAGCGTTGATGTCAAATTAAATAAAATATAGATTATTCCACCGTCCTGGATATCATCTCCCAGAATTACTAGCATCCATTTCAACCCGCTTCTCATATAAATAAATATAAACATATAAATATATATATATATAAAATATATAAATTTAATTTGACACTAGCGATAAGCCCGCGCTTCTGGGTGCCCATGCAATAAAAACAGCGTATTCACAAGCGCTGTTATATACTATTGTTCGCTATTCGTTATATACTATAGATTGCTGTTTACCTATAGTTCGCTTCTGCAAACTATAGTAAAAGTATATTTTAGGTTGCTTATAATACCGGGTGTTTTTTGAAAATAAAAGGACCAGTGCTACACGCCATCAAGGTCAGTGGTCCTAAGCTTGTTCTATGTTGGTTTCAGCGATGATAGAACATGCACAGAAACATTACGAACACCATGATGGTGCCCTTTTGACGCTCTGTGATTCGTCATATAATCTCGTAGCATCGGCTGCGTCTGGACGGAAGTGAAACGAAGTATAGCTTCGCAGGTACTTTAACAACGCAAATACCTGACACTAGCATTTGGGATAAAACGCGAATGTTCTGAGAACATCACGACAACTGCCTGAAAAGATAAAAGGGAAAGACCAAATTTATCGGTGTGCCGACGTCCACCTAAGCCTTATATCGTGAACAAATAGAATTATGAACGCCTTTAGGATTAATTTTCAGTAAAAAACACATAACAGCAAGAAACAGAACATCTTCATTTTTTTTGTTTATTGCTGACAAGTTTCTTTTCACAAAAAAAAATGTTGAATGCGCCCAGAGTGGCATTTTTATTTTGACGATGTTGTGCTTAAGTGAAGATCAGCTCATTTGAAAACTTGGTCTTTCTCTGTTATCGTTTGGTCCATGTGACGTCATGTTCTCAAACTTTCGCGCTTTTATCCCAAACACTAGCGCAACATTCTGATACTTTTTCAGCTTCCTGCGATGCGTAGTTCGTTTACGCGGGCCAAAAAACACGGTTCTTTTTTTTTTCTCAAAAGCTCCAGGTGTGTAGTACACTTATACGCTTAGTTTGTTCCCCATAGTTGTCAGACTGGATTGACTTGCTAACTGCATGGCTAAATTGCAAAGTGCACTAAAAGTACATAAAACTTCACTTCTGTTATCGAAACTATGTTTAACATATTTTGAAGTATATATTTAAGGTTTATATAAGTACACCATTAATAAGCTTATTTTGTACTGCTTTTTACCAACGTTGGCCGAAAATAGTTAACGTTCAATTGTCATGTAACAATAAAACAAAACAAATGTTAAAACAAATCCTAACAAAACATCTTTGAGAGCCTCAGCCATTTCAAAAGCAAACTTTTCTTCGTGTAAACACATAAAATAAATCTCCAGTTCCCGCGGAGGAATTCGTTGGAAAGCAACGTACGTTCGGCGTCATCCGCAACGTGACTCGGACGTAATTCCGCCAATTCTCACCATGTTGTTCGAACTAACAAACCTTAACGTCTGTCAAACTCTGCCGGTTCTTCAGGTCTGAGCGGACGGATCAAATCGATAGACTTCTTTCACGTCGAGAACCGTATTCAATTGGGCTATAAACGCCGAGCAGTCTTCGCATCATCACAGATAAACCGGTTCTTGCAAAATTTTATTTTCACGCTTGAAGGCCACCAAATGGCCATACGCCAACACCTTTGTGAGCTTTCGGAATTTGCCAAAATTCCACCAAGTACGAGTTGTTTAAACATTGTAACCCGATTTTTATTGAACAATATCTATATAATGAAGTATCTTAAATTTTTAGAAAATATTTGCCTAGTCATCACCCAATCTGAAAAAATATAAATCATATTTTTATGATTTGCATTGTTCGTTAAATTTTACACAGGTCCTCCGCCAGGAAAACCCTGCTCGATTTGGGATCTAAATCATGCAGATAGGGAAATATGTGGAGCGGGGATGCCGACTAAGTTGTTTCTGAAGCCTTATTGAAAATGTTACATGGATATTGCTAAGGAAAGTATTTGTGGAACTTCTAGGGCTAGGGAAGCTCGTTTTTGTTCAGAGGCGGGAGAGGAGTGTCACAAACTAGGGTGTACAGAGCGAAATACGAGGACATGGGGACAGCGCTTGGTGCATGTGTAGAAGAAAAGAAAACGGCTGAGCACATGACAGCCTCTTGTACAGTGCTTCACCTAAGAGTAGCCTCAGGCAATATACATTTTGTAAAGGCTTTCGACTTTAAGGAGAGCGACAGAAAAATCAATCTTGTGAAACGGGGATCGCCAAGCACCGGCTATATCGAACCGCTGTCATTAGTCGAGGGAAGAATAAAGTGTTGTTCTTAGTTCCCTTTAAATCTGTAAAGCAGAAATCAGACATCCCAGGCGAATTGTATTTATTTTTTGTTAAGTATACTCTTAAAACGCTTAACCTTGTTGTGTTGTCTTAATTTGTAACCAGTTAACTAAGTTAAAAGCTTTAGCCAGGTGTCCCCAGCCCCCGCGATATTCAGAGGGTTCAGCTGTGTTCATCATACCATCCGCGTATCCACGCAGAGGCAGAGAATAGATAAGCTTTCGTCGAACATCTATCGCACGCCCAGTTTAACGTCGGATAAAAACCAACCTCGTTTGATGAAACCTGCCAAAATTCAGGGTCGGTCAAATACTGCTCTTTGGAAAGTTTAATCACAGGTTCCACTCAAGTTCTACTATTATGCGTGTACGCGGTAATCGAAAACAATTTGATACCACCTGGCGGAAGAGAGTAACATACGAACTAATTCTTTAAAATATGGCACGTTGCTTTCATAATATTGCGTAAACACTGGTCCTCTCGTTTGAATATTTCGTCTGCTGTTTTCGATCTTTCGATTGATTTGTCTTTACTTGTTCTTCAATATTTACCCTGTATTTCACCATCGACCGGTTTTGTTGGATGTGTTCTTTTTTATCCACTGCAATGAAACACTTGGACAGTGTTAAATGTGTAATTATTGACTATAAAATGTGTTTTGCAGATTGGCCTGGCCCCACAAGAACCAGTCTTCACTTTTGTGCACCAGATCGTTCCGTATTAATTTTCATAAATGAAATCACTCTTACAATTATTGCTACCACGTATTCAGCTGAGTTGGCATTGCACGCGGCACCCACGAGAAATGCCCGGGTTGGAATCCTTCCGGTTTAGTCTTCCCTTACGTTCCTCCGCCTGAAGGTTCGAGTTTATTCTCCGTTTTTATAGCGTTTATACTAATTTAAAACATTACACTACACGAAACGGTGGTGAAAGTATTCGTAGAGCGTTGCATCGAGTCAGTCTTATGGTACGACTCTATCCCACCGAGTGGCAGACATCGACGCCAGTTGTTGCTTTTTGGTTTTGTTTTACTTTAGGCACAAGTTAGCCCCATTAGTTTTCTCGTGTATCATTTGTCTCCCACTCGTAAGCCATAGAAAATATTATATTTTAAAGTAAAAAAAAGCTCTATAATATTTTATTAAAATAATTAAATAATTTCTGCGAAGACGCTGGGGAACACTGTTCAAACGACGGACCTCGGCACGGTAGAAGGTATGGAACGGACGCTGATCTCTATTGCAATAGGCTATATTGCGGATCGGGAGCCCGTAGGTGGCACCCCCGGAAGCCATTGCTTGACACCAGGCAATACCCACAAATCTATACGAGAAACACACACAAGTAGGAATATTGAAGCTCGTACGCGGTGCTCGAAGGCGAGTATGTTATGATGTGCTCCGATTATTATTTCGGATGTTGGGAGATTGAATCGGTATTTCTCAAGCGTTCGAACGCCGACTTAAAAAATCAAATGTACCGGAGCACCACCAACTCTGCCGGCGTCGCATGTTTCAGTTGCTAAATAAATGACACATTCAACAAATCAACAACACGCTCTAAGTTATAGTTCGTCAGAGAAGCCCTCACTGCAGTTCAAAGCAAAAGCTGGCACAAGAAGTCCTCTGTACAAGCGCTTGAAACGATGCGAATGTCCCCAGTATAGGCCTTCTAACTTATGATCTGCTAAGCTCGGATGACTCCAAGATCACGAACGATTCCACATTGACACTTGGCAACCGCTTGTCTCGTTGAAACCGCATCAAAGCCTACGCCCAACAAAGTCGCAAACCTCAACCTTCAACTAACAAACCCTTTAAAAAAAAAATCTGTAAACGTTTTTGATATTTGCGCTTGTAATATCAACCGTCGTTCCTGGAAAACAGGATAAAAGTTTCGTTGTCTTGAACAGCCTACAAAGGTAAGAAATTGCAGCTTTCCCAGTTTGTCTCAGAGAGTCTCAGGCATTAGCTGGGGTCAAACGACGGCTGCCGGTGGTGCCGCGCGACCCTGCAAGACAAGGATCGATTTGCGATTCAGCCTACCACAATAGAGATCTTTGGGAATGGACCTATATAGATCCATGCAGTCTCAGACGGAGAAACAGCGGAGGCTGCAGTGGCAGAGGAGTCAACTGGCTCGATCATGTGTCCAAAAGTATTGTGATCCCCCGCTACAAAGGGTAAGACGAGGGAATCCAACCTAATCCATTTCGTCGAAGTTGTCCAGAAATTCGTAGGTTTGGTGAACCTCCAAGTTCGACGAAAGTTCGCGGCAACCATACGGTGTAAGTACGTTCGAACTCGACCGTAAAAGCGACCGTATGCGGCGCTGAGCGGTGCAGCATTTAGTGTATTTTTCTTTTTTTCCCGCCGCTGCAAATTAACCCGACACGGGACTGATGGGGCAGTTGGTTCGACGGGGGGGGGGGGGGGTGCGAGGGACTTGGAAAGCGGCGAGTCCTCGGACCGCGTCCGGCGGCGGCCGAAACGATCATCGGGTCCGTGCTGATCGATGGCGAGATCGATGCGCCATTTCCGCCAATCAAGATCAACAACGAAGGCGCTCTGGGGTCCCATTATCGCCACGCCCCCCTCCCTCTCACCCTCTTTTTTTCCGACCGCCTCCTCCTCCCCCTCTGGTCCCCGCAAACTGAATCGATTTCGCTCGGGGCGTCGATAAAGGCACGCGCTGAGAAAACCGACGTGTGTACGACTGCACGGAAGAAGGCACATTTTAGTTCCGCGGCTAAGGTTTGGGGGTTGGCGTGGTGCGTCCCGTAATGCAACAGGCCTTATGCCTTTTTTTCTTTTTTTTCTAAGGCGACAGTCATAATTGCGAGGTGGCAGCCGTGCGTGCCTCGTGAACGTCTTAAGAATCTAAAGATTGCGGGGAAATGCATCCTCTGAATTTAGGAGAAAGTCACAGTGTATTGACACTGTGACGACATTTCGCATTACGTCGCCATTTTAACCGTAAATTTAGTCGAGATATATTCTTGCTAAATTTTCGAAAAATATCAGTTTTGTCAGTGTTGCATGACAGTGTCCTGTAACGTCATCTAAAATGACGTCACAATTTTTCCGCCGAAGTTTGATGAATAAAGTTTTCCGCCAGATTTAGCGGGAATCAAGGCGTTGTGACAGCGTCGCGTTACGATGTCACGTGACATAATTTCAGATGAAGTCAAAATGTTTCCCGTAAATTTAGTAGAGAAATGTATCCGCGCAATTCAGCGGGCAATCGAAAAGTCGTGACATTATGACGTCATGACGTGACGTCTTTTTATATTTACGAGACACCAGCTGAACAAACCAACCACACGAATGTGAGGAGAACGAGAGAGACGCGTTCAACCGCTGGGCTACAGTGAACTAGAATAGAAGTAGTGGAAAAATAGCCGGCATCCAGGTGAGGCGCTTCGTGTAGAACCTGCCAGGTAGCGCTGGTGTTCGATTCCGGAGCACTCCTGCCAGCGAAGTTCGCGCCAAGCGTAGCTGTTTTTGATCTTAGCGGTTCATTAGTGTGGCCTATGTATGCTTAATGGGTGTTTCAACGTCTATGAATTAATTTTTAATGTTTACTTGGGCAATGTAGGGAAAACCGGGGTAACCAGTCTTGCATGCTGGCGCGTAGCGGTGTGGATCCGTCTTCTTTCTCTTCGTTTTCATTGCTTAGCGACAAGACTCGAACCAATGTAATCACAATGCCAAGCCCTTGACATTCACGAAAACAAATCGCGAAAACGACCACAGACACCACAGGAACCATCTGAGAACGTACGCGACGCCATATCCCATGTTACAGTAGCCAAGTCCTCCGGATTTCGACAACAGCGCCACTCGCGGCAGTCTACGCTTCTGGCTTCACACAGCCAATGGGTCAGCGCCGACGTCTCCACTACTCCTATATTCTAGTTCACTGTAGCTGGGCTACCAACTGCATTTGATGAAACACTTCATCTTCATCGACAGGCTAGGATCAATCAAAACCTAGCTCGCCTCACTTCTTCCTTTTTTCCTCATTTTTAAACGAGGGCATCCTACTCGTCTGTCTACTTGTGGGCGGTACCTCCACCTAGTTTGCCCTAGTTTAAAAATGTGGGAGAAAGGAAGGATTCACGCGAGCTAGGTTTTGATTGATCCTAGCCTGTCGATGAAGATGAAGTGTTTCATTAAATGCAGTTGGTAGTCCAGCGGTTGAATGATGCCTCTCTCGTTCTCCTCACATTTGTATGGTTGGTTTGTTCAGCTGGTGTCTCCTAAATACGTGTAACCAACGTGCTCAACTTTTTCCCGTGGTCTTTTCGTATGACGTCAATATTTTTCCGCTTAATTTGCCGAAGACATTTCTCCGATAAATCTTCACGGAAATATTACTCCGCTAAATTCAACGGGAGTTTAGTGTCACGTGACATCGTCGTGCAACGTGACGTCACAGTGTCCCGTTACGTCAGGGCGTCATGTGACGTCACATTGTCATGTGAACGCTGTCCGCAACATTTAGCGGACGGCATTCACTCCGCTAAATTTAAACAGGGAAAAGTATCTGTGTACAGCGGTGTCAAGCACATCGGCTGTCGCCGCAGTTAATTTGCGGGATATTGCAAGAATCCGAACATTTTTTTCACTCCGGCGTGCGTTCTGGTACGCTGTCTGGTCGTTTTCGCGTGAAAAGTACGAGCGTTCGCGAGTGATACAAGTATTCCTCGAGCTCGGAGGAACATAACAACACCATAGGTATTTACACCCTTAAGGGTGTGAGGTAACCAGTCTTCAGCTAACATCCTAAGGCTATTGCTAACACTCACCGGCAGATATGCACTTGAGACGGGTCATGCCAATCTATTAAAGCTTGAATTTCCTTCTTACTGTAGTCGCCTCTGTATTCGGCGTCAAAAGAATGTTTTACCATAAATCGTTCTAAAAGCACTTTAAAAAGTACGAGGACGCCTAAGCACCTCTTATGCGTTGTGAATGCGAAAACACGAATGTCGTTCATCCGCTTCCTACGTTCGTCTGCGGCTTACTGGCGTGGACGGCCACGTTTCGCTACGGCCGAGGTAGAGGCCGACGGCCCAGGGCGCGCTCTCGTGAAGTGGCCCCGCCGCGCTGAGGTCGCCCCTGCAGCCGCGCCAGAGTTTGCCCAAGCGGGTGGTGCAGCCAGGCGCACCTTGTTACCGGTGGCCAGGCCGCTGCGTGCGCTGCGTCGCCATGAAGAGGGCTTCTCTGGTGGCGTTCCTTGCAACTACGCCCCGCGAAAGCCAGTGGGAGCCTAGTTCCTTGAAACTATGACGCACACCAGCCAATGGGAGCCTGTCCATCACATTTCTGCAACAGACGACAAGCTTCGCTCCGTTTGAACAGGGGAAGGTGCCGTTTGGCGCGGCTTGAAAAGCTGATGACGTCGGTTCACTCCATGGGACAGTTAATGCTTTCGCATTAGAACAGCAGCTTTCACACAGTGCCGCAAAGTTAACTAACCGCCAAGTTGATTTCGCCTCTCGGTCCATGCTAAGCTGCGTCGTGACGTGTTTTCAGGGCCACGCATGTTCGTCGCTTGATAACACACACGCCTCTCAACCGAGCTGCGTCGCCCGCAACACCGGGAATACTTGCGTCCTTGATCGGCGTTGCAGCGACGCCTTTAACGAAAGCACGAAGGCGGCTCAATCGGCGTCCTGGAAAGGGCTGGGAATTTTGAATGATGTCGGACAAAACGAAAGGTATAAGGCACAAAGGAGCGTTTGGTCTTCGAAATGTGATGTCGAGTCTCGGTTCTCAACCACGGAAGACGATATATTTGGTGTCGCGAAAATGATTGCATCGTTTCGCGGCTTAGTTATACTCTTCACGGAAACCTCACCAGCCCATGTCCTTCGCAAGGGTCCTTCCGAGGCATGCCCGTCCTTATGCGTTCCTGAAAGTACGGCGTGTTTGAGGGAAAGAAAACCGCGTTTTTTCACCAGAAAGAGAACACGTGAAAACGAGCCAGACAAACGTGCGCCGGCGTTGGTTTAGGTAGGGAGGAAACCAAAGCACGTGAGCTCATTTTGGAAAATAAACAAGCGCGCCAGGTGCGCAAGAAGCAGTGGCTGTGTGGAGTTTAGCCTGTAGAGTATTTATGTTTTATTATCAATCTGCAATTAAATATCAATCCACGCCCCATACGTTGTATATCAAGCGACGCAACCTAATCTTAACTATATAAGTAACGAATTAAGTGCAATTAACACAAAAGTTTTGCACAATTGTTTATGATCAAGGTTGGGGTGGCAATTCCGCTGTTAGCGACCCTTCGGAAAGATTTGGGCAATCCACAAAACCAGCGGTAAATCGCTCCACACAGATTTACAACACCGGTATGGTTACAGGCAAAAAAATGTAAAAAAGAAAACACGAACAAGAAGCAAAATTGAGGCGCAGTTTCGGAATTTCCAATTTCATAAATTACTATCTCCTCGGCGGGCGAAGAAAAAACGCGAGCAGTAGAAATTGCAGCAAGGATTTCGGTGAACCCGATCCCGCGGTTCGAGTCTGCTAGTGATATAACGAGGTCTCCTCGCGTTTTGTGTCTTGAAATATAAATTCGCGCGCTCAGCGACAAAGCGACGAGTCGACCTCCGAACTGAGAACGCGTGACGTCAAAGGGCGGCTCGGAACGCCACCGAACAAGTTCTTACAAACTACAACTACAAAAAAAAAAAGAATGAAATAAAGCTAAGAGCGAAGCCCTTACGGCGTGGAGACAGAAATGGCGTCATTGAATATCCTTTTCGCTCTGACGTGTAAATAAAGCAGGCCGCCGTTCGGAACGCCTCGCCACCATGGAAACAAGCGAAGAATTCGAGGCGCACATCGGTGACGCAGTCATTCAAGGGCCTTTTTGGCTTTCGTCGTGAAAACGAAGGAAGCCCCCCCCCCCCCCCTCCCCTTCTTTCGTCCCCTTTTCAACGACGCTCTTTGACGCGGCAGCACACATATATAAGTTGCGACTTCGCGCATTTTCCTCTCGGTTCAAATTCGAAAATTTAGTGTTTACTTTAGCTTCTGACTCTTTCCCTTACTTTATTTCATAAGCGTTGTTGTGAAATATTAAGAATAAAAAACTTCTGGCTCAACGAGATATTGACACGTTGTGACATTAAAGCGGATAATTATAATAAAAATGAAATGCTACAGTGGGTTCATCGTTTTATTGTTAACCGAACTCGTAAAACAAAAACAATTGTATGTCCGTTTTATAAGGATTGTAGGCTATCTAGACGGCTATATTGCGCCTGCCTCAATGCAAGACATCTGAGGGGTTCGTTGGCTGGGAATAACAGAAGCAGGTTTTCTCGAGGTCGAAATATTTGAGAATCTAAATCCCGCAACATCCAGGTTTTAGAAAATGCGGAAGAAAAAGCGATTTGGCGCTCGTTGGAACCTGGCAAACCCCTGCGTCCTATACGAGCGCATAAGCAGAGAAGCATCGCACAATAAACATTAAACTATACATTTTCAAAGTATTTTTCTCTTTGAAAAGCTTCAAAACGTTTACGGAGAGTAGTATATGAACTCGATATTCTACAAGTCATATTACTTGTTTTTTTCTTTTTCAGTTACGACCGGGCATCCGGAGGAGATAAAACTAGCTGAATGCACTCAAGGCGCGTAACCACTAACTTTACACCAGAAAAATTCGTTTTGTGTAACCTTTATTTCTATTCGAAAGTAAACAAGCGCTCCAAAATGAAAATATTGAAAATATAGCTCTATCATTTGAACCTGTTAAGTAAAATCCCAGTAATTTTGAAGCAATGTCATCACTGTGCAGACGCGATGCAATTGTAATTTTATAAAATTTGAGTAGCGGCGACTTGTAATTTATGAGTTTTCAGGACATTCCTTTTGGTTACTTGTGATTAAATTTCATATAATCTAGAGATAATTTGGCCGCCTATGGCTATTTGGTGGAAGCGGTCGCCCCAATCGAAAGGTCCAGCCACCATTAATGTAAGCATCAATCAGCTTTTCAATAATGGCACATGATACAGAAACTTATATTGTTCGACCTATCGAGGATGCACCTTCATGTAAAATGAGGAAAAACCGTCTTTCCCAAAGAGCAGGAATTGCACGTTTTCATCACCACTCCATCAACTGACACTGGCGTGCACTCCGAGGAACCTTTAGGCATCTCAGACGGTCCCGCATTACAATAAATACGCACGTCAAAAAATATAAAAAACACAATTGGAAAAAAAAGAAAAACACGAAATAGCGATTTTCCCAGATACGTTGTAAAATCGAAATTAAAAATTCTCAACTCCAACTCTTTACAAATCTTTTTTTTTTTTGCTAGTTTACGAGAAATTTATGGTACCAACACGGCGGATCAAGAAATACTAATAATAACAATATCAATAATAATAAAAGGAAAGCTCGTCACCAGCCGCCTTCGATATTCCTCCGTCACCCGGGCACTCCTTTCATTCCAGCCTCCCCTTTCCCTCCTCCCTTCTTCCGAGTCAGTGTCGGTCGGATTCCCCTTTCCTTTTATTTTATTGCTATTTCCTTCCCCCTTTTCAAACCGTCGAAAAGTTAATTTCGCTCCGACGACGTCGCAAGCTGCCGCCCGTGAGGCCTCTTCCCGCACGACAGGAAGAAGGGGCGGCGTGTAAGAGGCGTCGCCCGAGCCAACGCTGTCGATCGCGTCTACGGTGCCCGACAAATCGCGCGTCTTTTCAGCGCACCGACGCGCTCGCCCACTTCGCGTCTGTTGTAACCTTCGCCGCAAGAGCGTCGTTCGATGCTCCGTCTCAGGTGAAGATGAAGCGCGGTGGACGCTACGACGAATACGACCTAGAAGACAAAAGGCCTACGCTTTTCCCACCCAAACGTCATCCCCTGTTGATCCACCTGACGCCGTCTACTTTGCGTCAGCGTCGCCGCCGGTGAGTCGTGTTGCGTCACACGACTCGCGCGACGCTAACACGTGGCGACGCCAAGATTAAAGCGTTTGCCGCTTTGCGGTGACTTTAGTCCAGCTTCAGCGTCTCAGCCGCTCGGCGGCAGGTCGGCGACCTCCAAACGATGACGTAATGAGCAGGCCTTGACTTGTAGGCGGTATTGCTACGAGCCACTGAGACCAATCCAGAGACGTCTGGCTGTCACATGTCCTTCGAAAGGATGCCACAGTGACGCGCAGCTATACGTTCAGAGTACTAAATTGGTTGCAACGGGTTCTAGCGTGCCCGTTGCGGCCCATCGTAAGGTAAAACGAAGTATATAACACGACATAAAGGGAAAAAAAAAGAATGCCAGAGGATAAGCGGCGTGCCGGTCTGGAATTAAATTCTCCGAAGAATTTAATTTTGGGGAGGGCTGCTTCACATTGCATTCCGGATGGAACCTCGGTGAGGACTCGCCCACGGCCGCGTTCTATATTGCTGTAACGGGAGAAGCTATATACGGCGAGCAAGTGTTCCCTGATACGTCTTTGGCACATCGGAACGCGGAAAGGGTCACACCAATCAAACGACAACGAAGAGAAGGCGTAGGAAACACAGGATGACGAGGCATCCAGGCGCGCGTTTTCATTGGTTGAGGTAAAGAAAGGCACTTCGGCGCATTTGTGGGGGTAAACGAACACAAGAGGTGCGCAAGATGCACCCGAACTTGCACGCCGTATAGTGACTGGCAGGGTGCGGGTCGCAAGACGACCCTCTCGGATGTCTGGTCTCGCTCATTGCCTTCTGACGTGCTCTGGCTTCGCGTGGCCGCTCGAAGCACACGGGACGCCGAAGGCTTACCGAAGGTAGGAATCCCACGCTGGGAGCACCACGACCGATCGAAGACCTCCCATCCGTTGTCGCCCTGTCAGTCACTATAGGCGACCTGCAATGGTGTTTGGTTTGGCACTATCTAGCGTCTGCAGCAAGAATCATTCGGTACGCCTGGGAGTGGCGGCTGCAGTGTTCAAACGTGAACTATTACTCTGGTGGCGTAGCTTAGCCCTATGAGTCTCTGAAGCAAGATATGCTGGGTAGTCTGATGCAAGGTATGCTGGGTAGGCCAGAAAGCCGTGATCCTGTAACATGCAAGTAGACGGTGGAAGGCATACGGCCCTGACGGGCCAATCGGAACGTAACCACGTATCGCCGGGGTGCGCTTTAAGTGCGAAGACGTGTCAGGTATTTTGCTGAGTCATGATTCAATTGAAGAGGTGAACGTTGAGCCCCATACTGCGTACCTACGGCCCATATCGAAGCCGTAGGTACGCAGTAAGGGGCTTATCGTTCAACTCTTGCCAAGTTACAACGAGACAGGGTATAACCGTGGGCTCTGAGTCTGCTGGCGCCGCCAAGCTGTTGCGTGCTGCCTATATAGGAGGTTTAACACCCATGATGCGAGAACAATTTACGCAAGGTAGATCATGCTAAAAAAAAACCGGAAAGACAGGTTGCGCAAGTGAGGCTGATGTGAGCGCTGCAGGACTGGCGCAAAGCGGATACATCGTGTGTGGCTTGAGATCAACAGATTCGAAGCTTTCCAGATTTGTCAACATATAGTCAGGCCGTTGTTTTTTTATTTATTTTTGTTCCATTTCTGCACATTGCCGTGGTTGAATCTCCGAAAGATCTGTTGAGCTTCTTCTATCGTTTCACCTCGATATCTCAATGGATGCAGAATGACAATAAAATGCTTGCAACAAGCTGCGGATGACTGGAGCCGTCAACGTGAAAGAAAGAACTTCGTAAGGCACTTCCACAACAGTAACAATTGAAAACGAGCGTGCTGGTGAATATATACGAATACATGAAAGGATTAAACATCGAGGAAAGAAGTCCCTTTTCCGTTCGCCGTTCTCGATGTTTTATCCTTTCATGTATTCGTAACTTCCACAACATTTCTCGACATCTATCACAACCAGACGTCTGGTAGAGAAGACGACCGAACGCTCCGACGTCCAAAAGGCCGTCGACTTCGGCAGAATCAGGAGAAAACACAAACATGCTCAGACGGTTTCTCATGGCCGCCGGCGACGACAGGGAGTCGGGTTTCCGTGCTCGGCGGTAGAGATGGCCCATGCCTCCTATCAGCGGATCTGGAAGACCTCCCCGACTGTCTGAAAAACCGCGTTCGGTTTAAATAAAAACAAACACAGAAAACCAAGCCGACGACTGCCAAGAAGGCTCCGCTGGAGGTTCTCGTAGGTTCGGAGTCGGTCACATTTGGGTGACGACAGAAACGAGAGAGTGAGCCGGATGTTACTCTCGAATTACCCTCGATTGTAACTCAATCTTTGTTATACTCTGTTTGACTCTGAATCCAGGCGCAGCTGACACTGTCGATCCGATTAACCCAATCAAGGAGTGCCCGTAATGCAGTACCTATCGTGGAGCTTCTTGTCTTTGTACGTTCGCTATCCCCAAATAAAGCAATCACGTACAAAAAAAATTTTAATAATAAGCGCGGGATTGCGGTGGATTTAGTCTGCGGGATGCGTTTCTGGCCGGTCATAGAGAACGCACAAATACGACGAGCATCATGACGAAGCACTTTTGGTGCTGCCTGCTTGCCGTCGTGTATCGCATCAGCACGCTGGAACTTTGTGTCAAACGGAGTATAAAATTGTGGCAACTGAAACTCTGGGGATTTAATCAATCACCCTCATGTTGCGGTGGTATATAAGTCGCGTTTTTTTGTTTTTTTGTTAGAATTTGCGTCGGTGCGCTTTGTACAATGGTGCAACTTTAATGCATTTGATTTCCTATATGTCTGGACACTGTATGTGACTGTTTGGCTGCTGGTCTTTTATAACTCGTTTGTTCTGCTAGCGTTATTATTTTTTGCGCGTATTTTTGTTCGTGCAACAATTCGGTGAAGACCCACTGGTCATTTTTATGGGCACTCAAGAAATAACTTTTTTTAGTAATATTAAATGCGAAAATTTGCCGTGGGGATTATATTATTCGTTCGATTCGTTGCTGACAATGTCGAAACTGGCTTGCGCTTGCTCGTATATTGCGATTACAATAGAGATACGCGGACGCGCATCTCCTGTTCCTCCGCGCCGACCACGCGAGTATAGGTGACGACTGTATACCGACTTTCGGTGAAAACCGTCTGTTTATAGGGTGGTCAATTTATGTAACTGTGCGACTTATAGGCTGGAAAATAATGTAATTATGCAAGTACACCGACCGAAACTAAAGATTAGCTTGGACGATATCGAAAAAAGAGATCAATGAATACGTAAAAGGGAAAAAAAGGTGTTGAATTTGTTTTGATTTAGCACTATATACTAGTCATGCACTTTTTCGATCTGTCTAAATTCATAGTTAGGACGCCACGAGATTCATTCGAGAAAGATAGTAGAAACGGCCACGAAATATATAAAATAATTCATATTCACAAATTAAATTAAATGTATCATAATTATATGGATAAAATAGCGAGTCACACAGGTGAGCAGCGGATGGCGCGTATACGTTATCTTGTTGAAACTAAGTACTTATAAATGTTAATATTACTACGCTCATCGCATGTAAGCCGAACACATAACACCCCGCGTTAAATATCAAGTCAAGCAATTCCACAACCGCTATAAAATTATCAAAGAATGCTACACAGACAACAAGATTAGCCAGCTTCGTACTAATCCTGAATTGCTAGTGGGAAGAAAGAATACACGGTAGCAACAGCTGGAGAGCATTTAATTTTGCCTAGACGTGTCCGGTGCCGAGGCCCGCATCGCCCGCCGGTGTGAGCACTTGTTGACTCCTCCAGCGTCTCCAGTGCCAAGGCCGACAAACCCCGCTTGTCTGGGACCCCTTGAAACTTGTCACGTAAACAACGCGGCAGCGACGAGGAAGGCATGCTCCTCTTGGTTGTCTACCGGCGAACATCCGTTGAGGTTCACGCTACAGTATACGGGGCTGGCATTTCTCGCCAGACCGAAGCTGTGGCCTTGGGCTCGCCGGTGGCCTTCGTTTGACATGACATCCTCGGTAGGAGCGAGGAAGGGCAGGAGACAAAAGGCTCGGGCTGGCTACTGCAGGAGAGAGCAAGTAGGGTTCTGGATAGTCTTCATAGACGGTCTTCATTAGGGGTCTTCATTCGGGTAGTCTTCATGGAGGGAGCCGACAAGCCGTAGCCGTGACCGGAAGAACGGAACCTGGCCGACGGAATATGAGTTAGTAAATTGTTTCGTTACGCTTGCTGTGTTGTCTGACTTTCTTAGGAATGACTGGAGCGTGGCTTGATCAAGTAGGGCGTTGTATAGAAGGTAGAACTGGTCCAATATAACAAAACACATATATAATTAGAACCAAAAAGAATCTGCGCTGTGACACTGATCATGTGGTTTCAGCATGCTCAGTGTAACGTATCAGGTTTTTGTTTTAGGTCTGGCGCTTCCAAAATCTTTTCGTTAAATTAGACGCACCAAATTTCTTGGGGTTTAGGAAGGTTCTCATTGTCGTAACTGAGCAAAGTATCTTGATCGGAGTGTTTCGCACGTTTAGCTCCTGCTCGCAACGAGAGTCACTACGTGTAGTCGCAGATACCGTAACTTCTATATGTAGATTTTTTTTGTGTGTAGTATAGTTATAGATTCACTGACCTCGTTCGAAAAGCAGTTAATTAAAATGCATTTACTGGTGTGGAAATTTAAAATCTATACAAGAGGCTGTGTGCTTTAAAACATGATAAAATTACTCAACAATTTCATTTGACTTCAAAGAAATCCAGACCAAACTAATTTTCACCAAAATTAGAATGATTTGTATGTTTTTCTCTGGTTTTTAGTCGACTATATTACATTGGGGCACCTTTATTTCCATTTACCAGGCTTATTAGTCCTGCGAGCGAGCCGATGGCAACAACTAGATTGCATTTTGTTTTATTTTTCAGCATCGTAAAATGTCTCTGTGTATTAATTGGTGTTTCTTGAAGCAGTTCAATATAAAATAAAAATGTTGCGAAAACGAGTTTCCATCCACTGGTTGAACGCTGAATGAGTAGGACGACCCACACTTTCTTTTCTTTCTATTAATTTAAGTAAACAGCTTGAGCGTTAGGTGTTCATTATTCTAAACGTGCTTTATTTGTGATTACTGCAAATCTTACTGTTACTAATGATAGAAATAAATTTAAATTTCGACCACATTTGGTCTAAAATATTACACTACACCTAAATATTATTAACAAAAGTAGTGCAACTACAGTAATTTACTTACTACAATAGATTTACCATACATGAATGTCTGGTAGCCCCGTAGCTACGTAAAACCTTCAAGCAAACAAAGATTAAAATACGAGGGCGGAGGCGATAAGAAGGATCGGCCCCTTAATACTCATTTACGACACTCGTTTACCCACTTACAGTACTTGTAAAAATGAGAACAACACACGCCGTTACCGCAAATAAACAACAATACTGAAATGAGGCTTCGAATAGTATTTGACTTCTCGTCGCAAAGGCACTAATTTTGTAGTAACCTATAAGACCGCCCGCGGACGAGAAGTGGGTCATTAATAAGCTCGTTAATTGCGTCCTCGCAAACACCCAGAGGAAACGTACCGCTCGAATGCACCGTCCCTGGAGTTACACGAAGACTGGCGATATTTCTGATACAGAATACCTCGGGACGTAATTCGAGTTAGTGCCGTTTACCCTTGGCGCTAACGCGACCGCCCGTCCTTTGAGCTAGCTTGTTGACTCGACGTCAGAGTCGCCGCTCGGAGCTATCGACTTAAGTGGGCTCGGAGAAGTAAACACGCTTTTTCAAAGCGCTCCACCATACTCCGCGTACCCCTAAGCCGATAGTGCGGGTGAAGCTACGCGCTCATTCACCCCGTCATACGCCAATCTTTTGTCTCGTGATCACGCTCCCGCCCCATGCCCCTGCGCATTGAGCGGGGTCAGATGGAAGCGTTTGATTGGTCCAGCGAGAGTGTAGCTTCCACCGCACTGTCAGCTCAGGGGTGAGCGGAGCTTAGCAAGTGCGGCGTCCACGTTTAAAGGGGTCGCATCAGCGCGTCGCGCAGTGGAAGAAACGGCGAAGGGGTGGCCACTCCCGTCTTGGCAATGCTCCCAAAGATGTTGAAGGCGCGGCTCCGTATTATCAGAACGAGCTCGAGAGAAAGTTCCGAGCGTGGAATAAATAAAGAAATTTATTTAAACAACTTTTTCGGGAATAAACATTTCTGTACCTTGCCGGCAGAGTAAGTATATAAATCGGCCAAACATCTCTTGCGGCCGGTTTTTGTTATTCCTGAAAAACTCTCGTCCGTAGAATGTGTCACAGGAAAGTCACGTTAAGTCACTCGCATAAAGCTTTTAGCGTTCGCTCTTTAATGTCCCTCTTTAAATTCGGTCTTACGTTTCGCTCTCCAATGTCGCTCCTTTATGAAAATTGTTCCCAACATAGCGAGTCTCTGTTCTCAAGGCGCGCCAAGCGCTACCCCTCATCTTCATCAACACAGTACACTCCAAAGCGCACAATTCTTTCGTAAGAAAGGAAAGCTACCCTAAACGGCTCGTGCCCATTCCCCGCAGCAAATTCACCGCGCGAGGAAGGTTCTAAGATACCTAAGCTAAAGGCGTTACAGCTCAGAAACCCCGAGTGAACGACGCACCACACACCGTTTCGCCTTACAATGGACCACTGCGGACGCCACCAGCCATCCTCGTTTAATGTAGCGCTACAAACTTATCATCAAGAGACTACGCGCTCCGTGCGCCCCTCCGCCAAGGTCAGGTGACACTCAGACTGGATTGGATTGCCTTCGCTGGCGCGTAGCATCCACTGCGCTTCATCGTAAGGGGTACCGTTTACGGACCAAAGACCGAGCTGGCGATTAAACGAAAGGAGAGACAAAGTAACGACGCTAGAGCGCGGGCCTTCGTTGTCTTTCCCCAAAGTCGCGCACCGAAGCTTCCCCGGCCCGTTTAATATATTGCCGTCCTGGGAACGAACACGGCCTTCGATTCTCGCTCCGCCATCGCCAAAGTTTCACTCTAACGCTCACCTCACGATGGATCGCAGCAGGCGCTACGGGCCTTCCTAGCCAATCCAGCGTTCTCCTCGCGTCACGTGACTAAGCGCCTTCGGGTCACTGCCCCACTCCTGTGGTCACGTGGAACTCATATGGCATTGGATTGGCTAACGATGGCTCGTAGTGTACGCTGCGACCCATAGTCAAATGAATGGAAGTGTAACTTTCGTGCTCAATTTGTTATCTTTTATTTTATTTTTTCTTAGTGGGGGAGGGGTGTAGTATGTTGCTCCTCTATATTCCCGCGTGTGTCGAAGTCTAGCGTTCGGGGAATTAGATTCAAATTAGCGGCGCTGTCCTCAGATAGGACCCGGAGCGATTAAGCACCCAAGGACTGAAATGTGTCTGCGTGTGTTTATGTTGGCTTTCTCCTTCGCTGAGCATTTGTTTCGACTCGTAACCCCGGTCGGCCGTTAAATTGGGGAGGGCTGTGAGCCGGTGTAGTTCATTCTCTTTAGGTGGCCTCTTTGGTTTTTTTTGGGGGTGCTTTGTTTTTGTGCAGGAAATTTCTTGGGAGCGATTCGCGAAAAGTGGAGCTCGCTGATCGCTATACGGGATTTCCCCTTGAATTCCCCCTTTTAAAGCGAGCGTCTCGGCACGGCGAGAAATTGATGCAGGTGCTCGAGGGTTATTATCGAGAGAGTAGTCTCTCTTCTGGGCCAAGAGACAGTGAATCCTGTATATCATTGGGTTTTCCTGTTCTCTCTCTCCTCTGTATCGCTCTGACTTTCTTCTAGCCCTCCCTGGATAACAAGGCGGCAGTACTATGGTGCCTAGAGCACGTCTCCGACTGGTGGGTTTGACGCGTCCAAAACAGTGGTCGCTCACTTTCAGTCCTGGTGACGTCATAGATGTGTGATGCTGTCGCCGGCTACGGTCCTAGCGGCGTCACATCAGGAGGTGGGGATGTGACAGACGCCTGTACTGCTGCCGGTCGCTTTCCAGCGGGGCAGTCCATGGAACCTTCGACAGTCAGGAGTTGGGACGCTGTGATGACAGCGACACTGGCGTTCGCTCGTGCTTTTTGCCGAAACTTCTATGGCCAACCGCCAGGATATCGAAATCCGAAAGCATAATACCCCGTCTTTCGTGACGTCATTTGTTGCCACTTCGGGACAACTTTCGACGCATTTGGACGGAATAGGACGCTGAACGCAATCAGATCGAGACGCGTTTCAGGCCTCGTAGCTTGTAGTCAGTGGCGTCACAAGGGGGGGGGGGGGCGGGGGGAAGTCGCGTCGGGCTACGTGAAGAGCGAGGGGGTCGCAGCTGCGGTTCTGCCACGCCAGATCGGGGGGGTGCTGCGGCGGGCTACCGCCCCGGGTGCCACTGACCCTCGTGACGCCACTGGCTGTAGTACTTGATCCTCCGCGTCATTTACCAGTAGGCGAGCACGAGTCACACAATTAAGAACGAGTGCGGCGTCGGAGTTCGGATGAACTCGTGTTCAGCCATCTTTAACACGAGTCCCAGACGAGCGTTGGCGCAACACTCGGGTTTAATCTATGACCCCAACTAGTGTGGGGCTGAATCACTAGTGTGGGCTCACTGGTGACGTGTCAAGGGTGACGAGTGAAGAAACAAGGAATGACTGAGAAAAGTAAACGTTTAATGAGGCGACCTGCTCCACAAGCAAGAATTTGCTGCTGCATGTTTGGTCACTCTGCCAACCGCTTTTAAATGTGGTAGCTTTATAGGGTAGGCGTTGCTCTTAGGACGGGTGGTGCCTAGGGCAGGATGACCTTTAGTCTTTCGGTGCCTACCGTGGGTAGCGCTCTTAATGCATGTACTGCTACAGGGATGGCTTTTGTACGAAAACAGATTGTGTCACACCACTGTCTCTTTTGACGCTGCGCTTCCCTTCATCACCACCCGGAAAAAAATGTATTTGCGCTGAATTTTCTGGGTCACCGAGAACGGGAAGCGCGCCTTCCTGCCCTTTTCAATCTTCCTCGTTCCGCGCACTTTTTTCTACACCACCTGGTTCTGCTCCTTTCTTTCTTGCCCTTTTCGACCCCTCTCCGCTCCGCGCGCTTTCTCACACCAACTGATTCTGCTTCTCCAGCTCCCACGTGCTGGGTGGGTAGATCAGTCAGCGGTAGCCACACTCGGGATTTCACGCAGTTTCAGGTGCTCACGGGGAGACATCACGGGATTTCTCCCCGGCACGCGCGAATCACTGAGACGAAAACGCGAGGCTTTTGCACATCGCACAAGCCTGACAGTTTTCGTCGCGGGGTGGGCGGATGCCGAGGGAGAAATCCCCGGAGTTCTCCGTCGTGTGAATACCCCTTTATACCTGGAGATCAATCCATGGCACCGGTCGCCATTTTTTTTTCATATTTGTTTACCCGATTAGTGACTGATCGACCTAGTCATTTCGTGCTTACGCAGCCCCTAAATTAGGTTGGCGCTATAAAGCTACCCCTTTAAAAGGAACCCTATACCGTGCGAGGGCGAGAAAGGAGCCACTGTCACGATGCTGCCAGTCACAGCTGCTTGTCATACAGACTAGCTAGTCCAGGGGGCCAGCAGCTGCTCCTCCCTCTCCCCCCCCCCCACACACACACAGACACACACCTGCCTTCCTCCGGAACAACAGCGCTCCCGAAATCTAAAGACAGGTTGCGATTTGGTGGTCTTGTACAAATGGACTGCTTTTGACTCAGGATAGATTGAAAGTACTTCGAGTTTAGTCTATTGCTCTAGACAAAAGTTTGCCCCCCTTCCCCCCCCCCCTCTCTAGGCCGGGTCAGCCTAGCTACTTCTAAGTCTCTGACCCATAGTCCGTTGCAACCTAAGACGAAAAGGCGAGGTAAGACGGGCCGGGAGGAGGAAGCAGACGGAACGCTGGAGAAGAGAGGGGGAAACCTCCTTCTCTCTTTAGCGTTCCGTCTGCTTCCTCCTCCCGGCCCGTCTTACCTCGCCCTTCGTTCTTAGGTTGCAACGGACTACAGTCCATAGCATGCTGAACAGTAAGTAAAGTTCTTGTTGTGACGGGGAGAGGCGTCAGTTGTCGAAGATCCTCTCCCCTAGTCGCGGCTGGTGACTTCGATGGCGAGGCAGTGGCAGCGACGACGAGTCGATGCCTTAACTACACATTTATTAACAATGGGCCGGCGGATGTCACACGTCCGCGACTGACTTCGGGACCTCTCCCGCCAAAACACCCCCGACCCCGCTCCTCCGGGGTCCGCCTCCGTCCCCCAAGGGGACACATTCCTTCCTCGCGCCGGCGCTGCGTGCACTCGCAGGGGCGCCAATTGCCCCCTCCCACGCACCGCCAGCCCCCTCCTCTCAAAGAGGGGGCCCTCTCCAGAATGTCGGCGAGCCGCCAAGAATAAACAACTATTAAGGGAAAACACACACTCTGATCCTCACAAGCTACAAGCGATACTAACATATTCTAACATGTACTCGTTTTCACCTCAAGAACCACAGTAAAAGCAGTCCAGCCCCTCGCTGAGCATTACTGATCTCCCGCTTTATATGAAGAATGAAGATATGTGTAGGTGCATTTTAGATTAGGTATATGTTATCTTATCAAGATGTACACGTTTCAAACGCTAAAAGCATCGCTTTTTGATCCGACAACCAAATCTCGTAGTAATGATATTTCACGCTGTGTATTCACAATGCACAAAACTTTCTTTCTTCTTGAAATGTCGAACGGGCATAGAACTTTTCCAGAAGAGCCACTCAATATAAATTCAAGAGCTTGACTGATGGGGTTCGAACACCGCGCCTCCGGAACGGAACTCTAGCACGACGGCATTGTTTTCCAAGAAATGCTCGTGTCTCTCTACCTATTTTTTTCTCATTCTCGAGAATCTGGTTTACCGAAAGCCAGCGCGTGAGACTATGCTCGGAAACAACTTTCATTGTCGACGAAGCAAAATCTAAAGTGACGAAATACCTGATATGACCAAGGGTCACCACGTAGCTAACGAGTCATAAAAGGTATTTCACTTTCATGTCTCGCAATTAGGACAATATATTCTATTTGCTTTAAGTTTATATTCTAGATTTAGGTTGTAAACTAATTAGCGGGCAGCATTGGTCATAGCAACCTTCGTGTTTAAATAAATATGTTCAGTGTTGGAGCGTACATAAACAATTCTTATCGTGGACGAAGCAAGAACCGAGACCATATTGTAAGCAACAACTTGCGGAATAACACGGGTGCTCTGCTCGCCTAGCTTTCGTTTCACCATATCACGTTCACCCTTAAATGTCCTCTGAGAAGGTTTCTGAGATTGCCTAAATATGTCGATAACTCACTCTGCCGGTCTTAAGCATCCTAGAAATTCTTAAATCATAACGATGCGCTGCCGATTTCCTATTACAAACGCAATTAAAGATGGAAATTATCTCCGGCGATGGAAGGAGTATTTTGCCCGCAGCCATGGGACGGCATATGATCAATGAAAACGCGACATTTCGTTGAGATTGCAAGCGCTTTTATAACAAAATATGTATGCTTTTTTAGATGATAGAAGCAAGTCAGAGTTGTCGAAGAATGATAATTTTTCGAATGGAGGGAACATAATACTCCAATAATCGTCTCAAAAACAGCGAACTATGTTTGTTTTTGTTTTGTTTTTTTCGTTTTCCGCGGAAGTGATGTGCTCGGTCGTCAGGTCTCGAGCGCTCGCTCGCTGGATTGAATCGTAGTTCGGGCTGTATGGGCAAGGAGCCGCGCGCATTCGAGATATCACTCCGCGGTTCCAGCGGTCGGAAGTATGAGTATCACTCGCCTGATATAGGCTGACAGTAGTCCTGGTTTCGGTGTGTTGCGGTCTCTTATTGTTTTTTTTCTTTAATTGGAAATACGGCCACGTATCGTCATTATTTGGGGATTTCTCGGATGCTCAGAGTCAGCAGAGTGAATTATCGCCATATTTAGGCGATCTCACGAAACATTTAGTTGAAACGAAATCGTAAACACAAATTTTCGCGAGGGCTAATTTTCGCGATCGCATCTATGAAAATTCGTCCGCGACAATGCGGGCATATGGAACGTACGAAGCTACTGATTCGGTTGAACGAATAATTTCATTTCAGCTTTGCGATTTAGAAATGTGGTACTATTCATATTTCGTTTCATTTCTTGTCTCCCGCAGCCAAGAAACGCTACCGTAGACTAGTATTTCTTAAGCTGCGGGCAGAAAAGTTAAGAAAAATAATTTTAAAACGAGTTAACAGATATCAAACGTGCGTTTTGTGACGGTCTGTGAAGCTACATTGGAATGACGCCACGTCACAAGTTCCTAAGAAGCAGCGCCAGTTTGCGGCAGTATGGCTCGCTCGTGGAGTTACTTAGTCCTGAACATGGCCTCCGAGAGTTTTCGCGCGCTCTGCGCCGCCCTGTTCCAAACGCTCGGCAGCCCAGTAGAAAAATTAAGAAGAGTCATTTCTATAGATCTCCCGCGTGCGACGCTTAAAACAAAACAAGAAAAAGACACAGAATCACCTCAAAGCGCGCTGTCAAATGTGAGCACGCGACATAAAGCTTGCACCTTCATAGTTTTCATTATCAGAATAGAGAAAGGTAAGTCGATATCTGTTGATTCGTAATTTATATTTGCTGGTCATGTCTTTACTGTTGATTCGCTAGATGATACCTCAGAGTCAGAAGGCAACATAAGATTAGGAGGAAGCCACAGCTGAGCGTAAGACGTGTTTTTCCCATCGTCAGAGAGCCAACCGGGCCAGGGGAACACACCATGTCTTCGATCGACAGAATGGTCACGCTGCTTGGTTACAACTTCGACCGCAAGCTGTGAGGCTTAGAGCCCGCTTTCGCAAGGACCGCCGACCGGCCAACACCGGCGCCAACCCCCGGAGCCCCACCATGGGGTTCTGGACTCCTGCATCGCCGGAAATTCGGGCGGAGTGTCTGCAAGCCGTGCACTCAGGAAGCCCTCGCCAGGGGCACGAGACCGGCCTGCTCAGCTCGCCCTCAAAGGGGTGATGAAAAGATATCGGGGTGGAATGAGCATATAATTACAGAGGCGTACTAGTCCTAGTCTGGCCCAAGTATACTCACGTGGATCGCCACTGATTCAGAAGCTTCTTTGTTGCGGTGAAAATGCGAGGATAAAAGGGGATTGTTTATTTCAGTCTTGCATTTGCAAAGCTTGATGACGTAGTTGTGGGATCGAAAACCACGCGCCTGACGACAGTCGAGTGCGCCTCGTGGATTGGAAACGAGAACTGCGTGAGCACTCGACATCTGCTCGAAACAATCAATTCCTCGGCGGACATTCTGGTAGTGGCTCGTACCCAACGACTGTGTTGTTGAGAGCAGGCACGTAGCTAGGATTTTGTTTCTATCAATGCCTGGAGCTCGGCACGCGTTTTCTACTTTGCCGACCCCAGCGCGTGTCTATCATTAACGTTGGCGGCAGAATAGCAGTGTTGTACACGTTCCTCAAAAAAAGGAACGAAAGCTCGTTCCTCGTTCCTTGTGATTTTTGGAACGCGTTCCCGTTACAAGTTCCATCTGTGAAAAAGTAACTCGTTCCCGTTACAGTGTAAAAATGGAACGTATCGTTACATATACGTTACATTTGTATTTTGATAATTACCATATTTAGTTAAATCAAGCAGAGATTTTTTATTATTTTTTTATCTGTCCCATCAATACGCAACATACCAGTTTGTATGTCATGATGGAAGGGCACCAGAAGAAGAAAACAAGCGGAAGCAGGGTTTTATTTGTTGATATATTCAAGTTAAAAATTTCAGCTTTTAACTATATTTATGTTTGTAGTGGACGATTAAGACGAGCCGAATGTACTTTTACCCCGCATAGCACGAGCGTTTTACAACTGCCTCACACGTTTCAATTAACCGAAGTTCCCTGCTCGAACTTAACAACAGTTGCTTCTCGATGTTGCGGTCCGCAAGACGAGCAAGTGAAGGAGGAGGTAGGGCTTTTGAAAGGTCAGCCTTGAAAACTACAAATACTTCTTTGTGAAGGTTGGATTTGTTGTTCAGTTCGAAGGTGGGGGACAAGAGAAGGAATAAATGTTATATTTTGCGTATCTTCTAAGTGACCAATGTTCGGGATGCAAGGATGCGTTCGATGTCTGGCAACCTGTGATTTTGTTGTAACTGTAGGTCTCGTTATGGAAGTTCAGAAATGGCTGTAGTCGGCCTTAGATTTCTGGGTGTATGAGGATTCGTGGAACCAAAAAAAGTAGCTGAGTTTGAAACAACCCTCTTTCTTTGTCTTTTCCTACGACTAACGGTTTTGCTTTTTGTACCGCAGTTTCGGGCACTCAAAAAAGAATCAATGTCCACCAGCTGTCCTGCACCCGAAACTGTTAGCAAGTGAGGATCACAAAAAATAATCCATAAGATTAGTAGCCAAAAAATTAACGAGATCCTGCACTTCGTATAGATATTGTTTTTGTACTTTCAAAATTTCCCTGTTATAAATAAAATAAAAATTACCCCACTGGACGAAGAAAAGGAACGCCGTTACTCTTTCCGTTCCAGTAAAAATGTAACGCGTTCCCGTTCCAGTTCCACCGATGCAAAATGGAACGGCGGCGTTCCTTCGTTCCTTTTAAAAGGAACGCGTTCCAGGAACGCCGTTCCTTGGAACGCCGTTCCGTACAACACTGCAGAATAGGCACCAGGCCACGAGGCCGCTTGTTCTGGCTTCGAGTTGAGGGGATAAACGATACTCATTATTTTTATAATTTATTTGCCGACTACCATTGCTTAGGAAAAAAATGAAGCAAGTTCATTCGGTTATTAAGGTTTGGCGAGTGATTCTGATTAGTATTTAGCGAAAGAAGAAAAATCGTTTCATGGCCCTTTTAAATCTGAGACTAGAAGCTCTGCCTCCAGCGCGATATCTTTCTGTCCTGGCTAACATGAGTAGGAACACGCAGTCACGCACAACCAAAGCACTGCGGAGGCCAGCGACCTCGAACTGAAGGCGGAGCTTCTATATCTGCAAAAGTGCCCTGAGGAAGTTTGTGAGATCGCCTAAATATGGCAATAACTCACTCTGCTGGCTCTAAGCATCCTAGAAATTAACAAATGATAACGATGAGCGGCCGATTTCCTCATTAAAAAAAAACAATTAAAAATCGAGATTATCTCCGGCGATGGGACGAGTATTGTGCCGGCAGCCACGACAGCATGTGACCAATCAAAACGCGACATTTTGTTGAGATTGCAAGCGCTGTTATTACAAAATGATGAATGTTTTTGTAGATGATAGAAGCAAGACAGAGAAATCGAAAAATGTTACTTTCCGCGGAGAGGGAACATAATACTGCAATACTCGTCTCAAAAGCAGCAAACTATGTTTTTTTTGTCTTTTGCTGGAGTGATGTGTTCAATCGCCAGCTTTCGGGCGCTCGCGGCGCGCACGCTTGGTTGAATTGCAGTCCGGGCTGTATGTAGTATGGGTAACGTGCCGCGCGCATTTGGGAAATCACTCCACTTTTCCACCGGTCCGAGACGCGAGGATACTTCGCGTGCCATTGACTGACAGTGGTCCTGGCTGGTTTCGGAACATGCACCTCCCATTTCCGGAGATGAAATCGGTGTGTAGCGATCTTCGATTGCTTTTTAAATGGTGAAATCGGCCGCGTATCATCTTGAAATCGTATCATCTTGAATCTTGAATGGTGAAATCGTATCATCTTGATATACGGATTCCTAGGATGCTTAGAGGCAGCAGAGTGAGTTTTCGTCATTATTATGCGACCTCAAAAACCTGCTTAGGGAACCTTTAAGGGTGAACGCCGTATAGAAGTCATAAGCCTATGGCGGCCCCACGAAGACCTCCGTCGCGAAAACCGCTGCAAGTCTAACGCTCTTCACCCTCTCCAACCGCAACATCGACACTCCACCCTCGTTCACAAGCTTCATATAAAACATCATCACCACTTCTTTGAAAAATTCATCTGTGCAATACCATCTCATCATCGTCGGACCCAGCGCCGCGGGTCTTCAAAGGTATGCGCGACTTGCCTTTCAGCTGCGCCGCTGCTCTCCTGATCTGAAATAAATCACTATCACAATAGCTATAACAACTTAGTGCGAATCTATACTTTGACTGGCCGTCCTGATATTGATTGTCTCGCGTTCCTGTTTATTACAGAAATGATTAGAGGCACAGTTGCTTTGAAACAACACTGTAGGAATCGGTTCTACAGCTTCACGCTTCGAAGAGATGAAACTTCAAGTTTCGATTAACTCTTTCCTTTCTGTGCGTTGCGGCGAGAGGCGGGCAAAACATTTCGCGCTGCTCCAAAGGACCCCTACGCGCAGTTTAGTTTGAAAGCGTTCTAGTACGCTTGACTGCGTTGCGCCTGCGTGAAACCGGGACATCCCTGCTTCTTACGTCACGTGTCAAGCTATTTCTTGAATTGAATTTCACGCTTCATAGAAAGCACAAATGTACCGGTTACTCGCTTTCGTTTCTCGACGCAATGCAGTCAAACTCACTCAAGTGACAGAAACATGGCTCAGTGTGGCCTGAAGATCCCAAGAAAGCTAATCGCTTTGATAATCATTTTAAAACACAGTCTTGTCTGCAGGTGACTCGCGAAATTAATGGTGCAAGGCAAGATTCTTCAGACTGCAGGTCGATTACCGACCGCCATTAATATGGCAAAGCGTAAACTGCTATTTGAACCAGCAGATTGCACTGCGTTTCGAGACACTAGGCGACCCGAGTGTCGTTAAATGCCCGAGTTCCACTAAGGCGACAAACAGAAACAAACTACACCGATGAGCCTCAAACACCTTCAGCATACATGCGTTGGTACCTTTCATAGTCACGCAGTCCCTCGGTGCTCACGCAGACCCTCGGTGCACGAGTGATTGCTAGCCTGCCAAAGGTCCTGACGCGTGCATGCTGCACGTGTTTGTGGCTTGTCGGGGTCGGCTGTTTCTGTTTGTCGCTCTAGTTGGAGTCGGGCATAAGCGGAGCTTTTTTGGTGGCTCTAGATCGAGCCGCGTAAGCTCGCTTCACACCTTCTCGTTCCCCAAGCGGACCACGCGAGAAGCAGCGCGAGGTTCGATCGTTACAATCCGAGCCACATGGTGGCGTTGTTGGCGGGGGCGGCAAAAGCGATTAATGTTGCCCGCTTCCGGCGCGGCATCAAGAGTGTTTCCGTGTCTGGCACGTGTGTAGCATCACGCACAGTGCATCTACCTCCTCTCCCCTTCCCCTACGTCTATGCTGGCTGCACAGCCCATGAGGAGGGGGTACAGCCGCGTAGAGAGTATACGACGTGGGAGGGCAAAGATGTAAAAAAGAAAACGTGAAGGAAACAGATGGTAAACAGAGGAAGAAGGTGGGAGAGCGAGAAAGGGGAGGAGGTTACGATGTGAAGAGGGTGAGGATTAAATGAGAGTAGGAAAGAAGTGGCAAACAGAGGGATCAAGGGGAAAGGGAGAAAGGTGGAGAGCACGGGAGGCAGTTTGCAGACGTTGAGGGGGGCAATGGAGAGGAAGGATAACAGTGAAAGCCTGCGAAGTTTGGTAAGGGGGATAAGGGGCGAAATGGGGAGGAGAGATGTTGCTTGGAGTGCCTGCTTAATTGCTTCGCCTGAGATAGAAGCCAGTGGCGGGCTTTATTAGCTTTCGGCGTGCTGCTTAAGGGAATGAAGGGCGACGTAAGACGTCCGGCTGTTAGCCGCTCAAGCAGGGCTTTAATAGCTCGCTTTGTTTTAAAAAAAAACAGGCAACATTCCATTTTAGTCGATTGCCCTTTTATGTTACCAATGAGTTCGCTAGATATATGACTGAGGTAATAGGCTAAGACTACAGCGGAAAATGCCCCCGAAGGGATTCATATCAGTCCATCAGCCGATCACTTGTCCTTATTTCTTTGACGTCACATACGTCAAAAAAGTAGCTTGACGATCCATCTTTTATTTCAACATGGCAGCGAGTGTGACTTGTGACTTTCGTGCAGAGTGACGCCGGGTTCCTGCAATGATTTTTAATGTTTATCTAGCTGGGTTTGCGTCCCAAAGTCGTGCCGTATCCGCCTTTGTCTGTAGTAGTTTACGTGTGACGGCCTGATATTCCAACATTAGTGTCGCCGTCGAAGTATTTGGTGGGCCAACGTGATGATGGGTCTAGAAACCGCCGAGACTAAAGTCGGCACGCTTCGTGAGCTTCCTTGGCTTCACTTCGTGGGTTTGCTACTCTCTCCTGTCTCAAGCTACGTCGTCGAATCGTGGCGTTATGAGCATCTGTTTGCGATGGTTTCTAGAGGGCAGCATGAAAATGCTTTGGTCGCCTCGGTCGTGCGATGATCCGAGTGACGCCAACCCCCTACCTCCAGGTCAGATTCAGTCTGCTTCTCTGTTGGCATTACTATACAAACGTTACCCCAAAATAACGCCACATGGCGAAATTTGCGACGTACGCAGTGGGCGAGTGACGTCTTTGTTCAATGCATTATGCGCTCTGCACCTGCTGACATTAAAATACTATCAGAACCTCAAACGACGCCTCATGTTTTTTGTCTGCTTATGTATTCGCGGATGGTCGCGGGCCAGAAGTTCGACGAAGACGTCATGGAGAACCCGAAGGAGTCTTGGATACTCGGCGGGATCGCTTTCAAGACGCTTTTCGTACAGCTGGTTCGGTATCCCAAGTTCTTTGTACTGCATCCAACCCTTCACCCAGCACCTTCTTTAATCAGGTAGAATGTCATCGCCGTCCATTTCTAGCAGCGTCACTGCCATAACGGCCTACAGCCGCGTTGTTGTCCTAACTGCGACCGTAAAATTCGCCTGGTAACACTGATAGCGCTCACGGCTCCCCGCCGTCCATGTTACGGCTAGAGCTGCGGACAGAGTTTCGCGGGTTTTTGACATCCGTCCGCGAAGTCTCCTTTGTGTAAATACCCCTTAACCTGTGATTCATTTTAGGACTTAACACACTTGAGCTTGTCAGTTAATGGCACCACTTCCTTTAAGAGGACTTGAATTAATGATCTGCTTATTAACGCAGGCGGTGCGATAGAATGTTTGAACTCGCCTATGTTTCTTGCGAAAAACCAGTAACAGCTACATTTAGAGGTATATTATATATCGCTCAGTCTATTTATTACGTATGTGTGTTGGGGAAGGGGGGGAGGATTGAGCAAAAAATTTACCGCATCTCCACGTGGTGAATGATGTTGATTGGGGCGAAGCTCTGGTGGTGCTTGTCTGCGTACACGCTCAGCCGCAGCATGCATAGCCTTTCGTTCGTTTTCATCCATGTCAGAGAATGGAATGTGTTGTATGGAACGTGGTTATATACGCATTTGAGCATTTGACCGCAGCGCCCTCTCGTCTATAAACGTTCAGCCAATGCATGCAAAGTTAAACGTGATTATATACGCATTTGAGCGCAGCGCCCTCTCCTGTATAGACGTTGAGCGGCTACATGCAACGTTTCATCCATGACATCCCAAGCTCTTGAGTAACTACCACATCTCAGAGCCCCTACTCGTCCCGCAGTCATGGCCGAGTGGTTCAGGCGATGGATTAGAAATCTATTGGGGTCTCCCCGCACAGGTTCGAATCCTGTCGACTGCGCAAACAGAGCTTTTTTTTTTCATTTTTTTTTCTTTTTTTTTTACACGAGCACGTGACTCACGTGCTCGTGAACACGTGAGCTCACGAGCAGGAGCACGAGCCCGGACGCAGGAGCTACCTACGGACATGGCTAGCCCAGAAGAAGCTTCGCCCCTAAAACGCATTCAGCGTAATTTTGAATAATACATTCTCTTAAGGTGCTTGCAGTTTGTTTAAGTCCTAATATAAATGTATTTTTGAATTGTTTTAAAACATGCATCAGATGACTAATTGAGAAGCAGCATGGTCAAGCTTCCAACATGGCACATTGAACGCTCTTTACATAACTGTGGCAAGTATCGCTTTGTGACGGCATCCAACGGTTAATCGAATAAAAATTGATGAGCTATTGCACTCTGTGAAACTGGATGACCAGCGAAGCTGTTTAGCATAAGGCACAGACGTGACGCCAAATTTTGAACTAAGGTACGAGCACATTTATTGTTTTGATCGGTGGTCATTATAACGAAAGGTACGCACTCACGTGTCGAATTCTAAATCTTACTCGACAGGATCCATGTTACTCCGGTGGATCATGTCGCATGACATGACATATAGAGTAACGCAGGACGCGAGTTGAGTTTTCAGCACCAAAGGTAGATAACTTCACCCTAAAGTGAGATTGAGGGAATTTTGAAACAAGGCCGAGGACAATCACCGCCCTGAGGAGCCGGAGGAAACTAGACACGCGCCGCAGGTACCGGCGTCTCCAGCAGTAATTGTTCGAAAGCAAAGGCCTCAAACAAATGACATCTCCCGTATGGAAATCTTATATCTGGGGCATATCTGGCCATATCAAACATTATATGATTATATACGGCCTATATACAGCTTATCTGGAGTATATGCAGCCTTATCTGGCGTATATACAGCCTTATCTGGCGAATATAAAGCCTTATCTGGAATATATACAGCCTAATCTGGCGTATATACAGACTTATCTGGCATATATACAGCCTTATTTGAGTTATATACTTCGTTATCTGGCGTATATACAGCTTTATCTGGCGGCCGATTTTCAATATATAAAAAGTTTAAAAATGTAAAAAAGTGCTTTGTTAGCAAACTGTGAATGACTCATTGTTCGCGAGCTAAATATGAGCACAAATAATCCCAAACTTCAGCTTTGGCAAGCTTAAGTTTGGGATTATTTGTGCTAATTTCACGAGAATTTCAATGTATCTTAAATATTTCAAGTGTTAAGATTACGCCCGAATAGACAATTTGCTAAATCCCTCAAGCGCCTCGGCCCGTACTCGAAGAATCATGGGGACGGTGTTTCTTCAGCTGCCTAGTGATCGGAAATTTCGACCAATTTATGGTTACACAGTTTTGAGTGTAATTCGGAGTCACCTTGAACAAGTGTATAGAACCCAAGTACCTGTCATATCACTTTTAAAATTTCTCGCCAATGTCAGTACTGTGCATTCTGTCCAACCTTCAACCTGGATGAGCTGCAGACATATCTCTTACATTATTATCATTCTCGTACAGCTTCAAAGACGCTGATATTAAGTTAGACATGCTAAAAATGCTATAAACAGCTCCGCTGAATCCAAGCTAAATCTAGGTTTTGGTTGTTGTGATTTCTCGGCTTTTAAGTAATTCCTGCTAAAACAACAATCACGAGAATGATAATATTGTAAGAGATTTCTGCGGCTCAGCCAGGTTGAAAGGTGGATCGCATGCACAGTATCATAAACGCTGCCATTGACGATAAATTTTAAAAGTGATATGAAAGGTCCTTGAGCTCTATGGGACGCTTGTTCAGGGTGACTACGAATTACACTCGAAACTGTGTAACCATGGAATTGGTCTTTCCGTTCCCATAATTCCTCGAGTGCGGGCCGAGTCACTTGGGAGAATTGTAGACAATAAAAATATACAAAGTGCTGATTTAAGGCTTGTGTCCTTTTGATATGCCTGGCCAGATCTGGAATTTCCATACTTAGCCAGATATATAGTCCGTTGCAACCTAAGAAAGAAGGGCGAGGGTAAGACGGGCCGGGGAGGAGGTTTCCCCTCTCTTCTCCAGCGTTCCGTCTGCTTCCTCCTCCCGGCCCGTCTTACCCTCGCCCTTCGTTCTTAGGTTGCAACCCGTATGGAAATCTTATATCTGAGCCATATCTGGCCATATCAAACATTATATGATTATATACGGCCTATATACAGCCTTATCTGGAGTATATACAGCCTTATCTGGCAGTATATACAGCCTTATCTGGCGTATATACAGCCTTATCTGGCGAATATAAAGCCTTATCTGGAATATATACAGCCTAATCTGGCGTATATACAGACTTATCTGGCATATATACAGCCTTATTTGAGGTATATACTTCGTTATCTGGCGTATATACAGCTTTATCTGGCGGCCGGTTTTCAATATATAAAAAAGTTAAAAAAAAGTTAAAAAAGTGCTTTGTTAGCAAACTGTGAATGACTCATTGTTCGCGAGCTAAATATTAGCACAAATAATCCCAAACTTCAGCTTTGGCAAGCTTAAGTTTGGGATTATTTGTGCTAATTTTCACGAGGATTTCAATGTAGCTTAATTATTTCGAAGTGTTAACATTACGCCCGAATAGACAATTTGCTAAATCCCCCAAGCGCCTCGGCCCGTACTCGAGGAATCATGGGGACGGTGTTTCTTCAGCTGCCTAGTGATCGGAAATTTCGACCAATTTATGGTTACACAGTTTTGAGTGTAATTCGGAGTCACCCTGAACAAGTGTCGTATAGAACCCAAGTACCTGTCATATCACTTTTAAAATTTCTCGCCAATGTCAGTACTGTGCATTCTGTCCAACCTTCAACCTGGATGAGCTGCAGACATATCTCTTACATTATTATCATTCTCGTACAGCTTCAAAGACGCTGATATTAAGTTAGAAACGCTAAAAATGCTATAAACAGCTCCGCTGAATCCGAGCTAAATCCCGGTTTTGGTTGTTGTGATTTCTCGGCTTTTAAGTAATTCCTGCTAAAACAACAATCACGAGAATGATAATATTGTAAGAGATTTCTGCGGCTCAGCCAGGTTGAAAGGTGGATCGCATGCACAGTATCATAAACGCTGCCATTGACGAGAAATTTTAAAAGTGATATGACAGGTCCTTGAGCTCTATGGGACGCTTGTTCAGGGTGACTACGAATTACACTCGAAACTGTGTAACCATGGAATTGGTCAAAATTAGCCGATCACTAGGGAGCTGAAGGATCACCGTTCCCATAATTCCTCGAGTGCGGGCCGGGGCACTTGGGAGAATTGTAGACAATAAAAAGATATAAAGTGCTGATTTCAGGCTTGTGTCCTTTTGATATGCCTGGCCAGATCTGGAATTTCCATACTTAGCCAGATCTGGGATTTCCATACCTGGCCAGGGATATCAGACTATATCTGGCATTATGAGGCTATATCTGGCAGATATACCATATCAGGTTATATGTGGCCAATTTTTGATATGGCCATATCTGAAATCTTCAGATCTGGCCAGATATAAATTTTTTGTAAGGGCTTGCGCATTCGGTCGTCAACGCTTTATTTTGGTTATTTACTTAGAATATTTTATACAGGGAAGGCGGCGCGTACGGCGGTGCGATCATAGCGTTTTAGGTCACGCACACGAAAAATCCACGGAAGCCTCAGCCATAAAATAGCTTCGCTGTAAAATGGGTAGGTGTTGCTGGAGGTCGTCGAGAATTAACGTAGTCGATAGAAGGTGGCAGTTTCGCAAGATACCCTTCGAAGACATGTCGAAGAGTTAGGAAATATTTGTTATACTTTGCTTAGAGGAGAGGCTGAGGGGAAGGGGGCGGGTAAAGATGCTCTTTAAAAAATGACTTAAGCGACGAAGGGAAAAGAAAAACTACGACATAGTGAAGACACTAACACGCTTTCAATGTGCGCCGTACTTTAGACAACCCATCCCCTCAGGACAGGTCTCAGACTGAGAACACTAAGTCTCCTCATTCTGAGTGGAAGATCTTGAAGCGTAATAAAGAGCCTTGTATTCGGTGACGCGTGTCTGTTTACCCTCGGGAAGCGGGTAGTGAAGAGGAAAGGGCAGTGCAGAAACAAAAACCAAAAACACTGCCTCTCTCAATGAAGCAAAGGAAACTAGCAAAACACGTGACACCGCTCATTGTTTTGCTTCTTCTGTCGTAGCCGTTGTTTCTGTCGACCCCGCCGCGGCCTTTTTGGGCCGGCCGTCGGTTCTCGGGGTCGAATTCGGCTCTCCCAAATGGATCCGTTTCCGCGTCATTTGCGAACATCTTTCTTTCCCGTTCATTTCTTTTTTTCTTTCTTTCTTCGCGATCCTTCCGTCCACCAGTAGGCCCCTTCCTACCGTGTCTGTTGTTGTGTTCCTTTATTCTTTCATCTATAGATGCCTACCGCCAAAGAAATCAGACACACAGAGCGCGCAGCTAGACGCAGAAAGCATTGAGGCCTCGGGCGCAGTTAGCTGTCTGATCCGAGCCTCGGACCCCGAGCTCACTTGATCGGGTCCGAATCAACTTCTTACCTCGTTCCGCGCTCAACCTGAACCGAACACGATAAAACCGCGCACACCCACGCTTAGACATCCACCCTCCTCGACGCCTCAATTCCAGTCACTTCATTGGTCAAACAGGTTAAAAAACACGGTGACGTCACGCATTTCTAGGTAGCTCATTGGACGATTTACCTTAAGAAACTCTTTTACGTGACGGTGATTGG
This sequence comes from Ixodes ricinus, assembly GCA_037355805.1. NCBI lineage: Eukaryota > Metazoa > Arthropoda > Arachnida > Ixodida > Ixodidae > Ixodes > Ixodes ricinus. The sequence continues at coordinate 204,146 of JAZHYW010002635.1, forward strand.
ATCGGTTTGGTACTAGCATCGGCTTCAGTCCAAGTCGAGTCGACTCCGGGGGTACGAGGAGAACCAGACCACAGCAGCGATGAGCGACACGGTTGGATGTTCGGAAGGTTCTTGTGTGTGTATCCTTCCTGTACTCGTTCACCCCTCAGCTGGACAGTGCGGAGGGAAGCTACTCGATATCAGGACCTTTCAGCCGCCTCCCAATCATCACCTGACCTCTGCTTGTGGGTAAAGAAGGGAGCGTAACCACGTGACGCAATTTCGAACTATGACTGGTTCAGCGAGCACGTAGCTTCCACCGCACTGTCAGCTTAGGGTGAACAAAGTACAGATCCCTCGCTTTAGGCATCGCTGTGCTCCGAATCGTTGGCGTCCGCGATAGCTCGGGGTTTCTGTAACGATGAGTCGGCGGGGTGATCAGGGTTGTGTTTGCGGTTTCTCCTTCGTTCTTTTTTTCTCGTCAGCGGCGAAATAGGAGGCGGGGAGATCGAGACGCGATGTACCTGAGATGACGCCCTAACGCAGTCGTCTCATGTCGGTGCGATGGCGATGCCGTTTGCTGACTACAAAACGACCGAGATTGTTGGGTAGAAAAGGGGCGTAGGATGCGCTGTTGATGCGGCGTTCTGTTCCGACAATCACCGATGGTAGTGTTAAAGGTGTGTAGAGACTCGCTTAAATAAAGAGGATCATTTCAAATGACGTTTCTTTGTTACTGATTTCTACCCATTGTACTCAATTTAACTTGCTCATTCGTACTTGCTACTTGTGCTTTCTTTTAGATTGAATCTAATAGCTAACAGTTCGGCTATGGTGACGATGACCGTAAATCTATAAACCGTGTTTCTTTTTGGTTCTTAAAAGGTTTAAGTTACTGTATCATATTTCGGTTAATGGTTCAGCGTTTCGCTAAAACCAATTTATTTCAGTCCAGACGGTGCGACTTTTAAAAGGGCTGTCAGGAAGGTATTCTATATATAAAAAAATAATCTTGTATGGAGAAAAATAGCAGTCTTGAAACTGTCCTCTGGTTCCTGACACAGTTTTCTTCCATTGATTAGACGCATAAAACAGTGCTATACGCTAGGGTTACATAATTTATCCAGAAAGAGTGCATCAGTTCTGTGAAAATATTTAAGGTGTGATTTATCACACATAAGTTATAAATAATATAACCTCAAATAATACCTTAAGCCATTGCGATGTTTTACTTACAAGACGGTAAAGAAATCAGGGAAAGCAAGATTGTTCTTTTTTTTAACTATGCTATTAATTTCTGTGCATGCATAATATCGCTTTGAAATATCATAGTAGCCTCTGTCAATTTGGAACGAAAAAACCTATATACTAATCAAAAGCTTGCTACGGTTAGAATCACTAGAGTAAGACCGAATATTCCTCATTTATGTTAACAAGCGACATGCGCAGTACACCTTATATGTGACACGGAAGTTTCGTGATTTACCTGAAAAAACTTTATATCCATTGCACTTATGCGGTGCAATGTTCCGAAGTGAATTTGGATCTTCCGAACACCATCAGATACGCGTACAACACTTTATGCTCTTTTGCATTTTGACACTTACTCGAGTTCCTTACCGAGAGGTTATGACTGAAGGCGAGAAAGACATGTAGACTCTAAAGTCACAGCTTTAGAAACGCAAGTCGTGGACAGTGCTGAACACCTTGTCGTGACTATACAGCCAATGAGATTGCAGCATAAATCAATAACGACGTCATAATAAAACTCACGATGCGAGACGCGTTAACTTAATGTCCGAACTTGCGTTCCGCAAGTTTGTCTGCTTCTTGCACAGGGGTTGCGACGATGTCAGAACGACGCCAAGCTCTTACTGGCTGATTGAACTAATATGGTGGGCAGACCTCGAGGCATCTAGCATTCAGGTCTACCCACTGTCCTCTCAATCAGAGCTCGGCGTCGCTACTGACGTCGCCGCAACTTCTGCTCAATATGCAGACGACTTGCTCTCCGCATGGTCCACGCTAAGCGCTTCATAAGGCTCGTTCCCACTCTTGGGACCGAGTACGACCGAGCGAGACCAGACCGGTTTTAAGCCTCTTGCGACTTCTTAGGACCAGCTCCGCTGTAGCGCATCCGCTTCTAAGAGATCGCAAGAGGCTCAAACACCGGTCTGGTCCTCTCGGTCGTACTCGGTCCCAAGAGTGTGAACGGGCCTTTAAGCTCACTATCACTAGACGGCGAACAAGCGTTCCAAAACGCGTCCTTGGCGCGTAGGAACGCAAGCAGGAGTCACCGATCAAAGGTTACCATAGAGAGTAAGCAGGGAAGGGCGCCATGACAAGAGAGCCAAACGGGTGCTATCATTTTTTTTTCTTTGTTTAGGTTAGGGAAACGAAAGCAGACGGGAGGGGGTGCTTGGGGATTACACAAAGGCACGAGGTGCGCAAAGGGCAGACAAACTTGCACACTGTATGGGTTGGTTCTCCAAATATGACCATGTATAGCATGCTGTTATCGTCGCCTGCCATTTCGGGTTACGCTCTCTCCGGCTCCTCTGGTTGCAATCGTGAATGAGTTAGCACAACATAAGGTGTAGTATACTCGGTGTACGCCACTTTCTTTTTTTTTCCCCAATCCTGCAAACATTAAGAGGGTTTCTCAATACTCGATCCAAGATACATTGTGCGGTTGAAAAGCGTACCATGAGATGCCTTTTTGTTAAGTTTAATGCGACAGCATTAGCTGTCCCACGAAGCGAACCGTCGTTATCAGCATATGAAGCCGCGCAAAACGGCACCTAAATTCGCAGCCTCTAAATTCCTCAGTCCCGTGGAGCGAAGCCCACGCAGCGAACTGAGGCCTAAATTCTCATTGGCTGCGACGCGTCATACCCGATGCTTCGTCACTGAAGCCGCCGGGACCGCTCAAGGTCCAAGCTCATACGCCTCAGTAAAAAATATAACACAAAGAAAAGCACAGCAACGCAGATGTATTGTCACGGAAGCAGTAAAGCCGAGGGGGAGGGAGGGGGGGGGCGCTGCGCATGCGCAGTGGGGGAGCGTGATGTCACCGCCGGAGCGCAGTGTGAAAAAGAATGACTTGGCGCGCTGCTTGTAGAAATGCGCTGCGTATAACGAATGCTTTCCCTTCTTACACGTAAGCAGTCTTAAGTGTGATCTCAATTTTTTCTCTCGATCCATACGTTGTTAGTGACGAACCGCGATATTATATCTGGTACAGAATATAGTGGTTTCTGGTTTCGATTTCGGTTTTGGTTATTGTCACATATAACTAAAGGCAACGTACCGGTTACTACCTTATCAAAAAAAGTAGTTTTTAGGTTTTTCGATTTTGTTCCGGTTCCGGTTTGAGCCTCTGCCTAATAGTATTACGTATATTATGCGAACTTGTTTTCGATGTTTAGATTCTGTTAAGCGTCTGTTATCCTATCAATCACATATTATTTTGTATGTAGACTTCTGGATGTAATGCGCTTCAAACGTGTCCTCGAAGCACTAATTTCCAAATAAAACTGTGAATAAAACTACCTTAGACGTGGCGTTTAATTATCATGGCCTTATTCTTTTTTATAATATTTTGTTTCGTTCTCCTTAATGAGGATGCGGTATTAGCCGATGGCAACTCAAAGAACGCACAAGGAAAGCAAGAAGCATGCACATAATAACTTAACTAGTCATTTTCTGCGTTTGACAAGCTGAGTGACAAGAGTCGGTGACACTGAGAAACTAAGTTCCCACTAGAAGCTCCGCCTCTGGAGCACGCTAGTTGCCTTCCCCAGTGTTTGGCCGCGCATGTAAGAAGAGTTATCAAAGCCGAAAATCTCCCACTTGCGACGGAGTATATACTGAGTTCTCAACCTGTCATCGACTGTTCTTGAACCGTATATTCGGATAAATTCAGACTCAATATAATTTACAAGAAACGATGAAACTGTGAACGTGGTATTTTTAAGCACATCGTCGATGCGATGAAGCCCACAATCACCTTTGACGTTTTAAGTCTGAGCGAATGTTTTCGCTTTGTCTTCAAGTGTGCCTTCTAAATATTACCCAAAACATACCCGCAAGGCAGTCTTTTTTTATTGCAAATAGATTATTGCAGGAAAGCATCATTTTATTGGGGAGTCATTTCTTTAATTAAGCTGCCGGATACTCGAGTATCAACTTTTGCGTAGAAGCGACTAAATACAAGTGAAGGAAAATAATTTTCTGCATGAGGTTTTAAGACTACTTTTAAAAAAAGTTATTTTTTTTTACTTTGTGACTGAAATGTTTTTCGGGAAGGTATTTCTTTCATTATTTACTGAAGTAAATTCATCAGGTTGTTCAGGTGTTTTGCGCACACGTAGTTATGAAAACATTTACAAATCTCTTTTTAACTACTTCCATCTACTCATACACACCCATTTTAGATGAAGGTATTCAGACAAAACTTTTCATATTATGAAACTAATGCAATATATTAATATTATCTGATTATGCCAGATCCTAAAGCAGTTTTTTTCCGGAAAGCCCTGGAAAAAGAAGAGGGTAGAAATGAGAAGACCCTTCCACCTTATTTCCTTGTTTCACGTGATTCATTATTTCCTGTCATTATAAGGTATCTCACAAAGCAAAAGCGCCTAAAGTTCTTGTCCCTGTAAATAGCTAATTCCAGAAGGGCTTTTCTCATCATACAATTACCAGCGGTTCCGCTACTCGGGGAAACTTATAGCCCTACCTCGCCACCTGCCCCCCCCCCCCCTCCCCTAATTTTACCGAATCCTGAGAAGCTGATTCACAGTACGCTCACGTTCTATTGGGTGCTCAATAAAAACTTTCGAACTAAGACTGGGCACCATTACAGTCTCGTCGGTGGGAATTAAAGTTTCCCATGAGTTCCTTAGTTCGTCGCTTTTTCTCGTTTTCCCGATAGGTTTCCGCCGCCAATTCAAAGCGTTATTTATTGTCTCTTTTTAAGTCCAAATCTATTTAAATGTTTAACCCTCCACCTTGCCTGTTAGCAATATTTCTAAAGACTCTACAAAGTCCAAGAAAAAAAAAATCTTTTTTTTATTTACAAAAAATTAACTGTACACTTTAGAAAATTTGAAACTGCTTGCGAATGCGGCGCTTGCGGTTGGGATCAAACCTCCACGTTTATCAAAAACGACGTTAACTCGACCAAAAAATAAACCCGAGGAACGAAGTTTTCTGTATAGCGGGCGTCAACTTAAGCGTAATTTTCGCGAAACCAAAATATGGCAGGAAATGACGCTTAGCTGCGGCATTTATTCCTCTGAAACAAGCTCCATGGTTATATGGTCGTTTCATTTGAATAAATGAAAAAAGGCTCCCACAAGAAGAAGGTCATTACCCTTTTTGATGAATATTATGCCTAGGTGACGTCGGCCATACTGAAAATTTGTTTCTTATTTTTATTTCTTTTTTCTTTTGATCTACTAGGTAACGTCATGTTCTCAAACTGTGGCATTTTCTTACCATTGCTAGCGTAACGTTCGAACCGAGTTTCAGCTTTCTGCAATGCTTAGTTAAATAATATGGCCAAAGAAAACCTCGGTCTAATTTTCTCTGTCGGACCCTCTACATCGCTTTAAACATTTTCTAGCGGCGGCATCATGCGCCCTCAAATTACGTAAACAATCCATCAAACGGTGGCAGGGCTTCTAGAGCTCGCGGCACGACTGACGTCCGCCCAAACACAATGCAACGACACTCGGAAGTTTACACAATGTTTGTTTGTGTAGTCCGCCACAGCAAACAAAGGGATGAATCAGGATTTTAGGAGAGAACGAGAGAGGGAAAGAGAGAAAATGAGCGTGCGGGTGTGTGGAGAAGGGGAAAACTGGAATTGGACCGTCATTGGGCCATTTTCTGCCGTCCGTCGTCTTGACGTTTTGTTCCTCCAAAGATCATTCCCTAAGCCTGATTCATTTCCCAACGGCCGCCCCCGACCGCCAAAATGGGACAACGGAGCCCAGATATCTTCTTCCACTCGAACAATACGGGAAAGACGGCATTACTTTCTCTTCGCCGTGATTTAAAGCATAGCTGCGGGTTTCATGTCTTCGTTTTTCTTTGTGTTAATTTATTCGTTTTGGAGATCTAGCTCATACGCTGGCACAATTTGCTAATTTTAAACACACACCTCAGAATTTCTGAGTTTATTTAGTTTGTTTAAGGTCTTAGTTTTATAATGGAATTTGCACAATTTTGATGTCTACTATTAGCGCAGGCTTTTCGGGATATCTGTGGTGTCTCAATTAAATTGGAAAATATTTTTTTTTAAAAAAGTCTGCGAAAACTACCCAAATGCTGTTTGTGCAGGTGAGTTACACAGCCAGGGGACTATAGGAAATTAATCCTTAAGATAAGTGGAATAAATAACCGAAATTTCAAAGTTATGTATATAATTCATGAAAATAAATATGCTGCTTCGATAAGAAACTTGCTGAGCGTCAGCGAAAACTGCGAAGTTAGTAAACTTTAGAACGACTTAAGGAAGGTGCGAAGCGCGGGGTGTAGTTATGTTAGCCATCGTGGAACAGACGCAAAGCTAGCGTTACGAAAACGCGGGTGATAATCTAATCAATCGCGATTTCACACTCCTAGCTTTGCGCCTGTTGCACGAGTGATTACCTTTGGTGCACACCTGCGCCTTTTACGTGCTTCAAGTCTGTTCAAAACTGACTGATCTAGTGGTTTGGATGACGCTCAGCAAGTTTCTGATTGTAACTATTTGTTTATTTTCACTAATAAAAAGTTATTTAGAATTTTCTTTTGTAAATTATTCGAATTACTTTGAGAATTAGCCCCTATATCATTGCACCAGGGCTATATAACTCATCATGTTGTATTACTACCTGAGACTGCGGTGGATGAAATTGAAGAACTTTCAGTAGAAGGAACAGACACAGAGAACGTCTCAAACTCAGCTCATTGAGCTGAGTTTGAGACGTTCTCTGTGTCTGTTCCTTCTACTGAAAGTTCTTCCAATTTCATCCACCGCAGTCTCAGGTGTAATACAACATGATTAGCTACCACCAGCTCGCCTGCACTCTCACCGTCTTTTCTCTATATAACTCACCTGCAAAAACCGCATTAATGTACCTCTCACGGGCTTCGTTAATATAAATCTGTTCTAATTAAATTGAAAAACCATGTAGGCGTTTCTATTGCAAACGGCAAGGTTTATTTCAACACACGATTTTTTTTTAATGGTTCGGGATCTTGTTTTTGACAAGTCACACGCGGTCAGACGTTTTTGATAGAGTATATCTTTAGTAGGGTTGCAAAAACTTAGCACTACATAGGAAGTAAAATAGTCATGTGCTAAGTTTTAAGAAGGGTAGACTTAAAAAAAGGGGAAATAGAACACGTTTGAATTTACATATATGATGGGTAAAATTTTAAAAGTAAGTTGATTACGATAGAACAAAACCCAACACATGATGCATAAAGGAATTTTACACTATTATTACCGTCCGTGCACCAAGATATGTTTAGGGTAGCAAGAGTAGTGACCGTCTATGTTTAGGGAAATCAGCGAAGGGCGATGCTGGGGTGTAACCTCTTTGTTCTAAAAACGTCTTATCTTACCAAAGCCACTCATCATGGTCTTTTAAATATAAAATATTGAAACGGCGGCAATATTTGTGGTGCGAAACGCAAACATCTTTGATGTTCACATACGTGCGTTAAAATGGTTGATGAGGGCGATATGCATTTTATTTATACAGATTTGCATCCTTACTGAAGGTAACGTTTGTTTAGCCTTTAAAAGTGAAACGTGCCACAATCGAAGAGACTTGTCCGGCTGGCAAACACGTGCGCAGTCGGTTCCGCTGATTCGCAATGCAGCGCAGATGAAAAAGAAAGGGGGAAAAAAGACACCAGAAAGTAAGAGAGAGAGAGAGAGAGAGAGAGAGTTCAAGATGCCTTGAGAAGACTTCGTAAGCTGCGGAACCTTCAAAAACAACAATATAGAATGGTCAAAAAAGAAGAACGTGGCCACGCTAGGTCCAAGGTTGAGACTAAAGTTAGCGTATGCTGCGTCCTTTATAAAGCGGAATTATTTGATATGACCGTTTGATCAATAAATTTAACAAACCTGCAAATATATATTTTTTTTAAAGAACACTGCTCGCTCGTCAATAGAAGTGAGTGTATATGTACGACCACTTGTTCGGATGTCATCTGCGACTCGATTTCCACTTAATGCTTGATTTCTTTAAATATTTAACTGGTTGTAGATTTGTTATTTCCTCCGAGGGTAACCAGGCGGGAAATGTTTCTACGCTTTGATTTAGAGATGTTATAATTCATTGGTAAGTTTGAGAAACGTTTAAAATTTCCTTTCTGCCACTACTCCCGCTAAAACTATTTGTTTAACATAAAGGGCGTGCTGGTAAAGATAAAAAAACACCAGAAAGAATAAACGCAAAGAGGACAGGAAACAGCAACAAAAAATATAAATACCTTCCAAAAATAAAGCTCTTCAATTCGCGTGCTGCTTTTCTTGTGCCATCTATGAGACCAACCTAAGACGACGAGAAGGGATGTCACCGTACGTCGTAAAGCGATCGTAAACGTACTCTGCATTCTAAGTAACGCCCCATTGTTTTTGTAAGTAGTTGATACAGGGTAACCGTACCCGTCTAATAACTTTTTCAGAGCGGATATACTATATAAAGGTATAGGGAACTAATAATTGTGTGTTGTTATGCTAAACATCCTAATTTAAATGCCACCCTTTCATTATTTACACTCATATAATCGTTGACAATAAAAGAAACTACGTTCTACGGCAGTGTGTCACTATAATCATAATCCGTATGTGGATGTGTCAACAAACAGTTCATGGCCATTTCTAAACTATACCACGAATCAAACAACTTTTTTATATTATAAATAAAAGTTCCAACTACGCAAGTAATTGATCTATCATTGAAATTACGGCAAATGCTGCATCGCAAAATATTTTGAAGTGCGGACTATCAAACTTGTAAAATTCAAGTTGTATTTTTATAATACGAGATGTAGATAAAAAGCGCATGCCACTCGCAGACACGGTACACAAGTACGTGCCAAGGCTGCACATAATGTACATAATGTACAACCGGATAGCGCAAATACAATATTGATGCTTGTGTGACTATTGCTCATAAATCGTAATGATGAAAGCCTAATTCTACAACCGATGCTGTACACAAACAAAAAAGAAAAGCGAGTTTCACCATAATATTAGTTTCGATAGCAGCAATTTGAATTGTAATCAAGAATAAAACGTTCGTACCAACAGTGTCCCGCTCTGTATACATACCATCACGATACCCCAACTCAATTTACTGTTGCCCGCTTCGCGGCTGGTGAGCCCAAAAACAGAACGAAAAAAGGACACAAGAATGTGCAAGCGTTGTACACTCGGAGCACGAAAAGAATGTCGAGCATCCCGAGATGGCGCTGCACATCACCCTTTCTCTTCCCCTTCTTCCCTTTAGTAAGAACAGAAAAAAAGGAGACGGAAGATGAGGAGGGAAGGCAAATGCGGCATTCTCCGTCCACGGGTCTTGAACTCCGCGATAGCTGGGAAGTCGGGATGTCGCGAACCTGACGAGGATCGGGTTCGACTTTTTCAAAACTTCTATTGCACATTGCGACAAAAGTTCGACGGAAGTTGAACAAAAGTTTGACTTTAGAGCGCATGAGCGTGAAATGTTTACGCGAGCTAATGCCACCTGGTGGAGTAAAAGCGAAACATCAGCGTGACTATATCGTTTTATGCTTTCTTTCATTTGTTTCGCGGGTTCACCGCGTTAGGGGTACAGGTAAAGGCGTCGTGCCTGACAGCTTTGTCCCCAAAGAGAGTATAATTACATATTACTAAACGTTATATTATTTTAATATAGAAAACAAAACAAAACATAAGAAAACAGGCTGCAGATTCATTAGCTACGAAAGATACCATAAACAAACATCAGTATATACAAGTCGAGTCAAAGGGGAATTTATAGAAAAACTAGCCCTCGTTAATGAACGAAATAAAGTATTAAAATTGCGTATCTTTTCTTTTATACCGCGTAAACTTTGTATACTTCTGTATGTTTTACCTGAGGTCCGATCGCAGGTGGTGCTACAATGCGATGGGGCCAGTCGAGCTGCACAAAATGTACCTCGTCAAGATGCTCTTCACCTTTGTACGTTTGCTCTGAATGACTGAACCAACCAGGTACAAAAAAATCGAAACAAGAAGAAAACACAAAATAATCGCGTTTTTTCGTATCAGTAATCGGTTTAGTCGGTGATATCAAACGCGCAAAACCCACGAGCGCCTTGAAGATACACGTTCGCTGCCATCATGATTAGCTCTATCCTGTCATAGCGTCGGCTGCTGTCAGGTCCTAATGCAAAATAAAATAATAGTGATTTAATAAAAAAATGTAAAATAAATTGCACTTTTTTTGTTTTTCGAAGTTGTAAACATGTGCGTAGAAGTTTTGTCGAAAGGTCGAAGGCTTACGAACCTGTGGAACCTTGAGGTTCGCCGGACCTGTCGAACCTCGGATGTGATAGGAAGTTCGCGACAACCACTACTGGAAAGTTCCCTGGAGCAATTCGGTTCTGCCCGTGACCTTCCTTCGACGACGGGCTTCGTCGGCAACGGGTGCGAGCACCGGGGTGAGGTCAGTAATTGCCGGTCATTAAGAGGCTGAGCGTTCCCCGGCCGGGGAGAACGTTATTCGCAATGTCCGATTGGGGGAGAAGTGTGTTCGAAGCGCGCTGGAACTCGGCCACTCTGTCCCCGTCCTTGAGTTTGGAAGCGCGAGGGGGGGACGAACGAAACAGCGGCCTCGATTAGTCGGCGAAACTCGTTCGAGTTTGGCGACTAAGCGATTGGCGACGAAATCGACAGTGTGTCGGAGTTCTTTGCGGACCGCGGTCTGCTCGCGTCTATATATAGAAGGAAGTGGCATGGAATGGCCTGGTGGTATTTTGACCTTCGTTTAGGCCATTCTTTTGATGGCAACGTGTCTGCATTCATCCATGTTCGGCAAACTGGGGTGGGCCGTGGGCGGTAATTTAAGAAAATTATTCCGAAGATGTGTAGTTGTTGCAGATATAAAGCGCGTGCGAGAGCAGGGTGATCATACATTTTAAATAAAGTTTCGTAACGAGGAAGTGCCGAGTTAACTTATCTAGCAGTTACATCCTCGATTAATGCGCTATGGCTCGCCAGCTTTTTAAAGTCTGACTCAAGGTGGGGACGGAATGAAAGGCTGGAGCAACGTACGTTTCACGTGCTATACCTTGGAAGGGATTTGGTACTTAAAATAAAGGTGTCAAGGCAAAAAGAAAACCGGAAATTAATTTTTGTGTATCACCTTTGTGACAAATGTTTTAGTTTTTTCCCCTGTTATCTCTATCAGTATGTCCATATTTTATTTATTATAAAAACGCTACAATAAAAAAGTATGTGACTGCCTGAATGCGCTTGTCTTGAATCTGTCTTCGACATCTTGACATACTACCGCTTTTTCTTATTAGCCACGTGTGCGGCCAAAAGCGGTACTGTGGTCGAAGTTCACGATTGCCCAAACCACACCTTCCTACCTTATTATAATGCCTGCCTAATCGCCGACTCACGGAGAGGCAGAGGCAAATTCTGCCAATCATGGTGAGGCAAATCGTGTTTGTGACGTCACGAAAGGAAAACCCAGAGGGACGCCACCGAAATGTCTCGGCACTAATCGTCACTGAGGGCTCAAAAAACGTTGAGGGTGGCTTTTCTAGTTCACGCTTCTTATCACGTGATGGGTGTTGGGCGTTCGTATTGGCTAATGCTGCAATCTCATTTGCCGCAGAGCAAAAATAAGACGTTCGGGACTCGGGCGCTCTGCATTTTTTGAACTGTAAGTAATTATAAATCTATTTTTAAGGGCGCTACCATATTGAGACTTGCGGCGCCGACGACGCCGTTTAACGGATTAAAACCTGAAATAAGGCTGATTTTGGCAGCACAGCAATCTGGATAGGCAACGGTGTGGGTATGGGGGGAAGAACTTGGCTAGACTTGGTTACAATGCGCGCTACTATAACTTGGCTGGCACTTCGTGGGGTCAAACCGAGCTTGCTAATCACAGGCCATCACATGCCTCCTCGAAAGGACGAGGACAAATACAGTGGGATGTTTGATTGTTTCCGCCACGAAGGAATAATGACAAGTTTAATGTAGTCTATGCATGTTAAGCTTTCAGCATCTGATAGCTGCATTTTGAGCGGTGGCACGAAGACGTTTTCATACTCTTCACATGCTATGGGATATTAAGGTACCTTGCAGTGATAACCTAATCGAAACATGGGCAACGGTTTTGAGTCGGTCCGCTTGCCTTAGACGAGGTAGTCGTGGGCATAAACGTGACGATGGAGTCGGGTACAAAGCCCTCGCGATTCACGCCCGCAATCAACTGACTTCATAATAAGGACCTTTGAGGAACATCCAAAGCTCAGAATCATTGCAGCCGCACTCACGCTGCAGCCTCTTGTACTCATCGCACACTTTCCGCGATTGTTCTTACAATTATCGTACTTATATGTGCGGCCGATGACGACGCAGTAATAGCCAGACACCCGCAGATTTTTGAAAACTGTAAGATGATAACATTAAACACTCGGAACTAACTCACGCGTGACGTCCGTCTCTAAGCATTTTCGGCCATTCCCTCGGCGGTTGCATACCTTGTGCCAATGGGCAATAAAGAACATGCACCGGGTGCATGGTGCCTTCGTCGCGCGATAGTATGAGGTTATGCGAAAACGATCTATAGCGCGTGCAAGTTCGTGTGCTCTCACAGCCTCGAAAATACTCACAAAGCCTGGCAGATCGCCACGACAAGCGGCCGCCGAAATGGAAAAGGTGGAGCGGCAGACAACGGATGAGTGGAGAGACACGTGACTGCCGCCCCGCTGCGGCGAGGCGCCGAAACACACGTCTCCCGAGCGAACAAGTGTGTCTTGGGTCCTCGCCGCTGCAAAAGCTGTGCGCTGACGTCAAGGTTCCCCGAGAAATGATCTCTGATCCCAGATCCTCGCGCTCCAAATCTACGACCGGGCACTCTACGGCTCCGTCGTCGAACCACCAGGCTTTGTGATAATAGAGGGGAAGCTATGCTGCTCTTTACCCAGCACGTGCCTTTGTTTATCCTCCAGATGCGCCTATACGTGTCTTCGTCCCCCCTCCCCCGATCTTAGCAAATGACGGCGCGCATTTGGCTGCCTCGTCATTGCGCGTTCTCTTCGTTGCCTGTTGATTGTCACGGCCCTCCTGCGTTTCCATGCGCGAAAGACGCTTTTAGGAGCTCTTGCTATCCGTATAGTCTGCTTCGTCATCAGTAAGTGCATCTGATGCTGCCTGCCGATGAAGCGAACCGAGCAGCGCTAAAGCGCGACGTCACTGCGTTCGTCATTTCTTTGCGCGTGGTATTAGTGGCTTAACCACTTAAGTTCAGTGAACACACCATAACCCAGCACTTGAAAATTGTGTGTCCATATGTATTTACTTTTTAGCCTTTGACTACACACTTCACCCTGACATAAACACACGGGAGGCCTGGGTTACCCATCTGGGCAAAACTACCCTGGGGAGAATACTTGAGTTCTTCCCCAAGAGCGCAGACCTGAAAAGAAGTTGTGCAAAAAAAAAAAACGGGTTTTTTTTTCTCCCTTCCCCCTTTCTCTCTCCCACAGCCAGAAAAAGCGGCCACGTGATCTGGATCGGATTATATGCCGCTAATGTTGATCATAGCCACGAAATGGGGTTGGCAAGGCACGGTACACGCACTGAGTTCCAAACATTGTTAGGGTCCGGCGAATGTCGTCATTGCAGCGGCTGGACAACGGCCACTACCCGAATGCTTCTCGAGCTATCGATTATCACGAGCCCAAATCTAGTGCCAACGCAATTTTCGGGTCCAATCTATGAGCCGCATTCAAATATTGTCACTGGGGAATACTGCGATTCCCCAGTTACGTCAAGTTTCGCGAAGGAGAGATTAAATGAAAATGCTCGCTTTTACCCTTGAAATTACACCGAAACAAAGCAGTTTCTTGGCCAGTGGCGTTGCGTGAGAGTATCCTTGAGTCCCACTAGTGTCTGTAAGACCGTGTAAAGTGAAAAAAAAACATTCCAATTGAATATCGTTGCACCACCCGTTTAAAGAAGAGATGTGAATTTTGAGGTTTTATAAGTAAACTGGATATATGCATGGAATTTTAAATTATCATAAGATTGCAGTCACACCTCATTTTTACTACATGCTACATGAGCTCAAATGTCATAAATACTATGGTGACGTCCTAAGCGCACACACACACACACACACACACACACACACACACACACACACACACACACACACACACACACACACACACACACACACACACACACACATATATATATATATACAGTAGACTCTCAGTAAACGGAACTCCAAGGGACCAAAAAAATTTGTTCCATTTAACAGGAGTTCCGTTTACTGAAAGAGATGTAGAAAAGTGCCGATTTATGTGTGCACACTCTCTTAATACTATTTTATGGATGTCTAACACTATGAGGTGAATGTAACTCATAGTTTTTTTAGAAAACAAGAAAACTACATGAGGTTTTTACATAGCATTCACAAGTTTATTAGGCCGCAATTAATTACTGTGGACTGAAAAATGCACCAATTTTCTTTTGTTGGGGTCCTTGCATCTTCATCTTCAGAATCTTTTTCTCCATGTCACCTAGGCTTTGGAGAAACGCTTCCGATTCTGGCTCCTTAAGAAAAAATTCCTTAGGTACAGCACAGCAGACTCTGCCCCATGAAGTGTGGTAACTTCTGTGGCAGCTACCTCTTCAGAGTCTTCTTCCACCTCCTCCTCCTCCTCATCGCATACTTCGTCAACAACGCTTTGCACAGTGTTGTCGGGGCAAGTTGCAACGCCGCTGTCAACTTGCAGGTATTCATCGAAGTCCAGTGTGATTTCTCTTAAAGCACACTGCTCAATTAGTACCTCCTGCCTTTCAAGGGCATCTTCGCTGTCGCATTCAAAGTCCTCCAAGTCAGATGTCAGGTCACTTGAAGAAAATCCTGCATGCCTGAAGCAATTTTTCTATGCTAGTGGGAGTCAGCTGCCTCCAGGCATCGGCAATGAGGTGAACGGCGCCAAGAACGTCCACCTTGTACTCTTTATCCTCGCTCATGCACAAGAGCATCCTCTGCAAGAGACCCTAGCGGAAGCGTGACTTGAGGGCTTGGATAACTCCCTGATCCATGGGCTGCAACAGTGACGTGGTGTTAGCTGGGAGGAACTCCAACTGAATCGACTTCAGTCCTGTTACAGTCCCATGTCCAGGGCAGTTGTCAACGAGGAAAAGGACTTTCCTATTTTGCCGCGAAAATTGCGCATCCTCGGTGTGCAGCCATTTGCTGAAGAGGGCTTGGGTCATCCAAGCTTTCGAGTTCGACTCGTAAGTGACGGGCAGAGTAGGGATGCCCTTGAAACAGCGAGGATTTTTTGATTTTCCTATCACAAGGAGCTTCAACTTGTCGCTGCCCGACATGTTTGCTCCAACAAGAACAGTCAGTCTGTCTTTGCTGAGTTTGCCACCTGTGCACAGTTCACCTTTAAAAGCGATTGATTTTTATGGCAGTAGCTTAAAAAAAGTTGTTTCATCCACGTTGTATATGTCATCGTCCTTGAACTGCCGCATTATCTCCGGCAGCCGTCCTGCCCGCCAGTCACGACACGCAGTCGCATCAGCTGCAGCAGCTTCTCCCGCAATGGTGCGAAAAACGAGGCCGTTTCTTTCATTAAACCTCGTCAGCCAGCCTTCTCTGCACAAGAAGTCCGTTATCCCGAGCTGAAGAACAAACTCTTCTGCTTTGGCACGGATTAGTGGCCCGTTGATGGGAATGCTCTGGCTCCGGGCTCTCCTAAGCCACAAAACCAGACACTTCTCCAGTTCTTCGTGGTCGCCGTGTCGCAGACGCTTCCTTTGGGGCCCGAATCGCGAAGTTTCGAAGGCATCTCGTAGCTTGTCCTTGTCGTGCAGGATCCTCGTTTAGCTGCTTTTCGGGACGCCGTGCTTCGTCGCGAGCGCCGTCTTCGACTATGAGCCGCTTTCGAAGTCAAGAATGACGTCGATCTTCTTTTCCAACGTTAGCGCATGGTGTGCCCGCTTCTGTGTCGCCATTGAAACAACGGAGGCGAGGCCTCAACTTCGCGAGCGCTTACGAGCCACCGAAGTTGGAAGACACCAACGCGGCAATGAAGCACGATAGGCACCACGACGGCAGGAACGATGCGGCTGTAACCTAGGCGACTCGAACAGAGACCGAACGACTTGATCAAGAACAGCAGTGTTGCATTCGTTGCGCCGACTACCAACGAGGAGAGGCCAACGAGGCTTACGAGGCTAGAAGAAATAAAAAAAGAAACAGCCGGAACCGGAAAAGGCTGATGCTCATGGCAGTGGGTCTGCCAGAAGTTCTATTTTCGGTTCCGTTTAGACGGTGAAGCGCAAATTTTAGTTCCGATTACCGAAAGTTTTTTTACCTTATCTGAATACAAAACCAACCAACTTAGGGGCTACTGTTCCGTTTAAGCGGCAATTCCGTTTAAGCGATTTCCGTTTATCGAGATTCTACTTTATATATATATATATATATATATATATATATATATATATATATATATATATATATATATATATATATATGTGTGTGTGTGTGTGTGTGTGTGTGTGTGTGTGTGCTTAGGACGTCACCATAGTATTTATGATATTTGAGCTCATGTAGCATGTAGTAAAAATGAGGTGTGACTGCAATCTTATGATAATTTAAAATTTCGTGAAACACCCTGTATATATATATATATATACAGGGTGTTTCACGAAAGGTGGACAAATTCGATATTGCGAAAACTACGCATCGCAACAAAAAACGGCTTGTGTCGTTTTGGTCCTGGGCCAGGGGCCTATCTAGGAAAATTATTAAAGTCCGGGATAATTCGGCTGTTAAATATTTTTGCATAATTAACTTTCTTAATATTGTGTTTAGGAGAATGGTTTCGATTAGAAAATTGCTCAGCATCATCAAAAAACACAAAGTCAACAAATTGCAGAACGATAGAAGGCACGCGAGGCAGTATACGGCTTTCTGAAGAACCGCACAAATTCGACGTGTTTTTAAGTTTCGGTTTGCTATCGGAGCGGATCTCGGCCGCGGCGGCACCGCGCCCCGTGAAGAAATAGTGCAACAAGCCTCTGCTGCGTCGCGCGATGACAGCGCAGCAGAAGTTGGTTGCACTATCTCTTCACGGGGCGCGGTGCCGCCGTGGCCGAGATGCGCTCCGATAGCAAACCGGAAACTTAAAACCCGTCGATGTTGTGCGATTTTTCAAAAAGCCGTAGACTGCTTCGCGTGCCTTCTATCGTTCTGCAATTCGTTGATTTTGTGTTTTTTGATGATGCTGAGCAATTTTCTAGTTGAAACCACGTCCTTCAACACAATATTAAAAAAGTTTACTGCGCAAAAATAATTACAATCTAATTATCCCAGACTTTAATAATTTTCCTAAATAGGCCCCTTGCCCAGACCAAAAACGACACAGACCGTTTTTTGTTTCGACGCGTAGTTTTCGGAATATCGAATTTGTCCACCTTTCGTGAAACACCCTGTATATATAATTCGAGCCCTGCGCAGATAACAGTTTGATCATACGCATCCGATCCGCATCCGCAGACTTTGTTTCCGCATCCATACCGCATCCGCGAAATTCTTAATCTCCCCGACCCTAAAGGCTCAACTTTATGGGACGAATATGCTGCGAATAACCGACGAATTTCGCCCGGCGGCTTTTGCTCTGCGCGTGGAATCAACACAGTGGCTGCTACGTCGCGCGCAAAGCGAGCGTCCCGTCGGGCGGTGTTCGCCAGTTATTCGTCACATAATTCGTCCCATGGAGTTCAGCCTTTAAATCGGCGCATTCATGTTACATCATAAAATCAAGCACGAAAACAAATCTACAAAAACATATCGATGGTGTACTATCGGAAGAGCTCACAGACCGCATCAAAGTAATCGTGTACATGTGGGAAGGCCGCAAGTAAACCAGCGGGAAACTATCACAATATTCATTAATCGCAACACCTCCTACCGGTTTCAGTTTTAATCACTATCCCGCAACTGCATGCATGGAAGTTGGAACAGTTATACTTGAAAACAAATCAGTGCCAACTGTTGAGAAAAAGAAAACGCGCGCACACACGCAACGTTTCACTTGTTGATATTGCTGTGTATAGACGTTTCCACTGTTTACAAAAATCACAGTCCACACGTGCTACATCACAGTTTAGCCAGCGCTCGCTCGCAATTGCGGCCAGCCAGAAAGAGCATGTGCATAACCACGCATAACACACAAACATGTCTATAGACGCGCCCTCAGACGCTTTTATCAAAAGTTATATACTCTGTTCATCTATAAACTGAGACTGCAGCAAAATCTACAAGCGCGAGCTAACCTGCTCTACAGGCTTTTATATACTGTATGCCTTTCTAGGGCGCGTGCTCATTGTGCGGAAGAACGCTTCAAAGCAGCGATCTCGAGCTCTCGTGCTTGTGGAATTGGCTGCAGTCAGCTCAAAGGTCGGGTCACACAGGGGTGTTTTTCTACGTTACGCTCTAGTCACACTAAGGATGCAACTCGCCAATCTTTCATAACACGCGCAAGCGTAAGCGCAAGAAGCGGACCGAATTCGTCCAGACTGAATGGCGAATTCGATTCGGCCGTTTTGGAGCGCGCCGGGATCAGCGGACAAGATCCGAGATAGAACACGCGATCAGGACGGAGTCGCTCCGGCTCCGGATCCCCATTTGAACATGACCCCACCTCCGGGATCGGCGGGTGCCTTCCCGTACTCCCCTTCTCCGGAATCCCCTTCCCGCGGTCCAGGATCTCGAAGCACTTATTTTTGCAATCGCGGCGTTAATAATACGCGTTGAACGCACGAGCGAAGTTAAATCAATATATGAAATATGTGTGTGGATAAGCATGTGCATCAGCGTAGCCCACCTGCGTCTTGAACGGAATACTTGTGAACGGTGTCCAAGCTCGTCTCGATTCTCGGCCTTTTCTGCGGAGGTCAGAAAAGGCAGTCGAATCCATGCGGGACATACAAGCAATCCTTGTCATGCTGCTACTCGAGCCGTTGCTGCTGGCTGAGCTGCTCGAGCAACTTGAGGACAAACTGTCTTGAAGCAGCAGCAGCAGTAAAGCGGGCGTCACTTCGCGAGTCGCCATTGCGAATTCTGAGGAGAGGTGCACGGCGCGAAAGGAAGTCATGAGCGCGCGCCGAGGGCTGGCCATGCTCGCGTCCAGTCGAATCCACCGAAACCAGCGGAGCGGCTTTTCTCGGATCCGGATCGAGACCTGGAGTGGGAGCTGATCCAAAACGACGGGTGGAACACGTCCGTCTCGATCCCGATCGCCCCGTGAAATAGGAGCGCTCCAGAAAAGTCGATCACGGCGCGCTCCCAAACGACCTGGAATTCGCCACCAGAATTCGCGGATTGAGAATCGAATGCGGATGCCAGGGGCTGCCGATGTGGATCGGATAAGAATATCTTCGGGTCCAAGTCTACATTCTTGCCGAGGCGGCCAATAAACCTGTGCGACCGGCAACCGCACGGCACAGAGTGAACCAGTAAGTGCTTCTGCGAAGTGCATCATCGACTGTTTGGCATGAGCAAATTACTCTCTTAGATAAAAAGTGCCAATCGGGGAGAAAATTGTTCTTTAAGTTAAGAAAGATTTCATTATAAACAAAAATCGTTTTAGAACGCTCCATCTTGCCAAACGTGCTGTCGCTAGAAAAAGTAAAGAATGCTGGAGCATCAGTCGTCCCGGGAAAGCGTGTGTCTTGTTTGGTAGGGAAAAAGCGGAAAACGTTCTTCGTGCCAGTTTACAGCGGATATCCGCGGTTGATTCGCGGGTAATCCGCGAATATACAGGGCTCTTATAATAATTAAGTAAAACATTTGGCAACGGCCCTTTTTTTTCATCTTAAATGGATGGACAAATGTATACTTTTCAAACGCACTACTTAATAGGAAGAAACCATATATGTTAGTGATTTTTGTTGAATTATAAGAGCAGAGAAAAAGATTTTCATATAAAAAATGGAAACATATTACAAAATATTTTCATATGTTGCTGAAGTGTGTATTTTTAACTTTTCCTCTCAAATTTACAGCTTTGTTTCTTTTATGTAAACTATACTTAAATTACCACTATTACAGTTTTTAAATAGGCTTAGATACAAGCTTTAATTTGATATGTTTCTTCTTCTTAAAAAAAATAATTGTATATTGAAAGCTGAATAAGTTCAAACTTCTCACTTTATTTTTAAAGGTGCAAAATTAAAAAGTTTATTCCATAAAAAATAAATAACACACTTTTAGAGAATTTAAACCTTCTTCACTGTGGAGTCGTTCTATAATAATCCCCGCCTGATCAATCTGTGCTTCGCTCGTCTCCCAAGTGGTGACACAACACAACGAGAAGACAGCGAATAGGTATATTTTACCTACCAATCGCCCATCCTCAAGAGCCGGCTCCCAGGGCTCGCCGACCCTGGTTGTTGTCCGTCGTTCAGAGCTCCCAGTCGGCGTCCGGTTCCAGGCCTCCGGATCGTCCTTCCCACGCCAGTGCTGCGTAAGCTAGCTGTCCCGGGCTATCAGAGCCCGAGTCTCGCTGCGGAACCACTCTGGGATTGTCGTAGCTGAGGTCGGTATGGCCAGGGTTCGCCGTTCCCACCGCTCCTGGTCCGAACGTCGCTAGTGGACCGCTCCAGGGATCGCCATGGGCCAGACCGGCTTCATAGTTCCTGCTTGGCCCCAGTTTCGCGCGGCACACTCTGTCCAGCGCTAGCCATAGGAGGCCATCCGCCATCTCGTGCCTCCTCTGCCGACCGCTTGTCACGTGTGCTCCACCCCGCCGTCTTCCACCCTCGTCTTCCACAATACACAGTATTAAAGCAAAACAAATTACCGTTGTTCTAAAAAAAAATTCTTGTAGCGTGAGCTACATTGGCCGAGGTTGAGCAGTTTCGCGTGGCTCGCATAATGAGCCGTGCTCCGGTCTGCGCATGCGCGAGGAGCAGTGACGTCACACGGCGCACAGTTGGCGCGCCGGAGACGCCGCCGCCGCATGCTCCGCCACCACCGCGCGCGCCTCACCGGTCTGCACCAGTCTTGGGTAGTAACGCGTTACTAGTAACGCGTTACTGTAACTTCGTTACTTTTTTGGTAGGTTGTAACGGTAAGGAGTTACTTTTTAAAAATGTAACTTGTAACTGTAACGAGTTACTTTTTTCTGTGGAAACGATGAAAGTAACGACGTTACTTTTGTCGTTACTTTTCAGCATTTTATGAATAATATATCACTGAACGAGTACTATTTAGCTACATCTTGCACTTTCCAAATTGTCTGTTCCGACATTTCGAGTGTCGAATTGGCCTTGCACAAACTTGTGAATACGTTCTTTGTCGCGAGTCACGACTCAGAATATAGCCACGTGTATTTTTTGATAAAAAAAATATCTAGTTATCTTTACGCACGCGCTTGTACTTTGTGACTGAACACTTACATCTTAGTGTTTTGAAGCACTATCTATGTTGTGGGTTTTTTTTCTGTGCAAACGCTTTTTAATTGGGTGAATCAATCGTGAAACAACAATACAAGTGGAGGGCACTGCGCATGTTTCGCAT
The DNA here is from genome assembly GCA_037355805.1 of Ixodes ricinus. Lineage (NCBI taxonomy): Eukaryota > Metazoa > Arthropoda > Arachnida > Ixodida > Ixodidae > Ixodes > Ixodes ricinus. Next base: position 225,961 of record JAZHYW010002635.1, read on the forward strand.
TTTGATTTGCGCCACTACTCTGGCGTGGAAACTTTCAAACACTAATTTCGAGAAGCAACTGCTGCTAAGTTACAATATGAAGTAAAAAGCGTACTTTTTTCATTTTATGCAATAAAACTTTGTGAGGGTCGTTTTCTAGTTTTTCCTAATCTTTTTGTGTTATTGAAAAGTAACTGAAAAGTAACGTCGTTACTTTTTGAATGTAACTGTAACTGTAACGAGTTGCTCTTTTGTTGCGGTAACTGTAACGGTAACTTCGCTACTTTTTTCTGAAAGTAACTGTAACTGTAACGAATTACTTTTTAAAAGTAACTTACCCAAGACTGGTCTGCACATTCCAGAGGAGTGACGTCATAGCCGCGGCAGACGCACTGGGGCCGCCGCGTGCCCAGCTGTCCGCCTCCGTTGCGCAGTAGCCAAGTCTGACGCTGCACCGGAGCCGCGTGATAGCGCCTCTCATTTTGGGCACATAAACTCACGCTACGTATTTCCTGGCATAGCCAAGCTAAGCCACCGCAATTTTTGTTTAATTTTTTTTTTTTACGATTTGAGATGTATTTAGTTATAGGCAACGGGCAGAGCAGTGAAAGCGTAAGTTACAGGAAATAAAATATCCCAGTGTTCAACAAGCTACATTGACTATATAAAAATATTTTTCTATAATTTATTTTCAGAGCTTCAAATTAATTTAACAATCTACCTGCATCAACAACCTCGACTGCTGCTTGTGTTGTTTTTCTTTGAGTGTTGCAAACTATTTAATTTACATGGTGGAACTGTAGAACTGTTGCGGTTTTTCCTCAGTTATTTTGTTTTCTCTCCACTCCCCACTGCCATGTGGCTCTGAGTGTAAAACAAATAAGTGCATAATAAATGCAGCTCGCCATGCCAACACAGGTCCGTCTGCTCGCTAATAAATAAAATACTTTATCAGACACATTTTTCGCAACCTGGGTGCAAAAGATTGGTGAGGGTCATGTTTTGCACTACACTAATCTTCCAGGCACCAAATTTCCAACAGAAAACAGCACACTGCTTCTAGCTCCGTTCTGCCTCTCTTTGATACCAAAATGGGTAATAAAAATGTCAAAAGTAAACCAACAGTTAAACTTTATCCTATCTGAAATTCACTCGGGATGCAATCGCCGAAGTACGAAAATCCCATGTGCCTCCATAAAACTCGAAGAGCCGTATAATCGGGCGAAATACGCCCCAATGTACTTACGGCGTGCGCGTTTTCTGCATCACTGATCTCGTTCTGGGATTTTTCGACTTGTGGGGGCAAGAGAGCGTGAGATGCAATATTGCTTGATCACGGTGCAATACAAAGCCTATGCGGTCCGACCAGACCACCACAGTTTTATGTTTGGTTTTCGTTTGATCGTGTTCGAAAAAAAAATATTTGCGGTGAACGCAATCTTCTGACCCCTGCGAACTCAAGATGCACCCCACGCCGGCGATATCGGAGAGGAAACAGATGCTTAGGAACATATAAGCTAGATGGAAACGAAGACCTTTGGTTACGCGTTCATGCTTTCCAGGCCAGTGTCTCCGAGCACAAGTTCATTGGCTTGAAAGCTGCTATTTTCTAGAGACGCGTTATTTGTTTCCAGGGAAAAAACTGACCTCTTAGGATCTCGTAGTTTTAAACAAGTCCGTTGAAAAATTAATCAGTTATTTTCACTAATCCGGAGACAATCCCGCCTTTAAAATAATTTTTTCGGCAATCTGGCCGTCATCGTATTAGCAGCAGTCCTGCAACTAGAGCTACAGGGGTTCTCCACGCTGGCACTACATCAATCGTTGGGTTCTCATGTCGACCGTTTTCGCGTGACTGTTGATAGAATGATGACGAGACGGGTAGATCCAGGAACGGATTAATTGATGGACTGCTCACATTAAAATCCAAGAACAGACACAAACGCTCGACCCGGGAAGAAGAATTGGTTAGAGAATAATTGAGGACAATAGAGACGACCATGATAATTATAAAAATGAAGTGGATGTTGTCCATGAACGCCCTCACATGTTTCCCACAAGTGTGTAAAAAGGGGGAGGGGATGCTCTTAGCACTTAGTTTTGACCATGGTGTCAGTCAGCGAGGGGTGAATGGTTTGAGGCGGACAACATGTACAACTTCGTGAGGGCGAGGTCTACGATCCGAGGCAACCTGAGTGGGCTCGACATATTAGTAGACCGGGGATGTCTGGGCGAGTATTTTGTAGGGTTCGATGTAGTGTAGAATAAATTTTTCACAACGGCTTGGTTGGCGCGTAGGTAACGAGACCAGCACGAAGTCTCCAGGCGGGAAAGTGCTCGTGTTGTGTATTGAGTCGTAACGTAGTTTACGGAGCTGCTGGTGGATCAAACCCGCACCTCCACCTTGTCGTGAGGACGAGACAGGTAGATCCAGGAATGGATTTATTGAGCGGCTGCTCCCGGGTAACTCCAAAAACCAACGCGAACGCTGGAGGACCATAGTGGTGACGATCATCAAGAAAATGAAGTGAATGTTGTCCATGATCGCCCTCAGAACATATTCAATAGACAGATCTCACCATGTGTTGAGAGCGTCCGTGACATCACCGTAACTTTCGTCATCAAGAGGCAGTGGACAGCGGATGCGCCCGCTCGTGCAGTCTCGTGCTCTGCATGCGCATTCCTCAAGCAAAGTTGTCGCCTATGCAGACAGACAAAAGTTCGTTCAACGCATGATGTCAGCGGCGGCTTAGCCAGAGTGGCTGGTGCCACGAGTGAGGTGTCTCGGGTATGCACCTTTTCCACAAGGGCGCAACCACGTTGAATGTCGTCACCTCTGGTATGCAGTAAAACATCGTTTTTATCTCTCCACGCCGCTGGAAGGTGTTTAGGAAGAATGCGTGATTGTCACGCATAGTTGCTTTGCCTCACCTATATTTTCTTGCAAGTTCCAGGTTGAAATGTTATATTATTTTTTCGCCCCGCATACCAGATATGAAACCCACGTGACTGAGAACGATATGAAACTGAAAACGTCTATAGACCAACACGCGTCTCTGACGTCACGTCGCTGTGGTCTCGCTGCCCTTGACAGTGCGCATGCGCAGATGCTTCCGTTCACGTAAGTTTGGTTTCTGCTCACGCGCAGAGCCTCCACAACGTGTGGGAACTGCGCGACTGCCCGTCACATCGTCGGGCCCAACATGGGCCTGTTTGTTGGCCTCTACTTGAAAAATCAAACAATTATTTTATCGTAAAATAAAACAAAAAACGTATATTTGTATAGCGTTCAAACATCCTTGAATTGAGCAAACGTATTTCACTCAAGTGAGCGCTCGATATTTAGATTCGTAGCTAACTTTCTCCGAATGCACCAAAAGGCTCGAGAGAGTTGCTTCACAACCAACAATAGTGCGACATGTTTTTTTTTGTTTTTTTTAATGACTTTTTTTTGTTACACGTATTGTTCATTGTGTACGTAGTTTATTATATGAGAACATGATATAGTACACACGCTGATCATTTAATTTTTTAGTTTGATGTAGCCGTTTACAGTTTGGAGAATAAATTTTTTTATTTTATCAAAAAGGAAAAAAAAACATCGAATGGAGTCCACACAGAAAGAATAAAAACACTGAAAATATACGGGGGACAGACACTCACAGTTCTTTCATGAGAAGACCAGTCGAGTGCTCTGTCCCTCGTCTATTTTCAGTGTTTTTATCCTTTCTGTGTGAACTGTAGTCTATCCAACGCGCTCTGCTACGTGTATCGAATGGAGGCGAACGTATTTCACTTTGATCATGCATTCAACAAATTTGAGTTTAACTTGACTGGGCACCCTCTCACAGGCAGGGAGCAGTTATTGTTACTCGAAGCACAACCCCCCCCCCTTAGTGATTTGATTCTGGTGTTTTAATTTGCGCATCCAGTCCGTGGTAAGGTTGTAAGATGTAGTAGTACATCTTATTTCTTAAGGGTAAAGAAATATATAAATAAACATACTTATGTTTATTTATTCATTTATCTATTTTTAAGGTCGTTATACATTACAGAGAGAAGTGGTAACAAAAACGCAAAGACCATATTAAAGAAAAAACACACCAGCAACCACACAATCACGGTTCAAAATAATACAAAATGTACAGCATTGTTGGAAGCAGCTTCGTCATCGGTGGTTGCAATTTGGTGGGGAATGCAGTTCCTTTCAACAGAAGTTCGAGGAAGGAATGAGTGAAAAAAACGCATTTGTTTTACATGGAAGAACGCTAACCTTGTTTTGGTGATCTGAACGACTGTAAATATATAAGGAAGGTGTTGGCAGGTGATGACTCAGGGAAGTAAGGTGATACATTTTGTGAAATAGAGATGAACGGGAACACAGTCCACGCCAGGCAAGATTCGGTAGAGATAATAAAAGTTTCATAGAGGTTATACTAGTATAGGATGTCAGTTAGAAAGTCTGAAATGCGCGGATTTGTTTTAAACTGATTCTAAGGACGAAGTGAGGTGCTAGGCGGAAACTGCGTACTCAAGCTTCAATATAACCAGTGACTTATCAAAAATTTGAAGGTACGAGGCCACAGGACCACAATATCTCCTTAGAAAACCAAGCGTCCGTTTTGCATTGTTAATAACGCGCTCTATGTGAACGTTCCACGAAAGGTTAGATATTACGTCAATGCCAATGTATTTACTAACACACGGACTCCAAACAAGTGTTATTTAGGTAGTAAGCAGGACAAATGGCATTACGGCGAGACACACGCATATTGATTTGCACTAAGTGATTTTTAGTTTAATTATCCATGTCCGACATCACTTAGTTATTGATATTAAGTCAGACTGCAACAAGCTTATGTCGTTTACCGTCGATATCTCACAGTGAACCACGCTTCAAATAAACTGGTATGAAATAAAATGCAGGCTGGCAGATCGTTAATATAAAGAGGGAAATATAATGTGCCTAAAATTGAGCCCTGTGTTACACCGGAGTTAACAAGGCTTAATAAATTATGAACTTAAATCTTTGTCTTAAGAAAACTGTGAAAGGTGGAAAGGGTGACACTGCTAACATGCCCTATTTTTTTATGAAAAAAGAAATATTATTGAGGGTCTCATAAAATAAATAAAGCAGAAAAATTTAAGCGTGTCAATTACACACTCGCATTTCCCAATAAGAAAAAAACGCGGTCATGATTTACAATTTGCGTAAGAAAGGACGGTGTAAAATGTTTTGGTTTACACATTTGGGGCTACATCTCAGAAAAACAGGCGCGACTTGCCAGTATAGGTGCTTTTTTTTTTCGTATAATGTCTTGGCGTAAAAAAAAGTCAAATTTTGTTTTAGAAGCTTTATAGCCCCTCATAAAGTGACATAAAAAAAGGGGAAAAAATTGTGCTCGTAAATACAGTAGTTTGTTCTTACTTTTTATTGGAAGATTTACAACATTGCAGCCTCCCACCGTGTCTTGCCTTTTTACGCGTTCAGGAAGAGATCTCATAGCTTCCAGTAGCATTTTACGCCCTATTATCACCCTAATAGTTTTTCTTTATTTTTTCTGCGCATTCGTTTTCTGTGTTCTTTTTCTCTGATTTCTGAGTGTCAATGACTCGACACTGATAAGCTCCTGAGCCCTAAATCCTCGCGCCATTTTTTATTTGTTTCTTAAGCGTTTTATTAAGTTAAGCTTGATTTCATTTGTATTTTTCAGAAAGCGGTACTATTTTTTTTTTTAGCCACTTTGTCGATATCCCGTAAACACCGTAAAATGGCAGCGAAAGGTTTGTGGTATGGCGCTGAAGCCTATCCCTTAGCGCGTGGTATTTCCTTCGCTTCAAATCTTCAAAATTAAAGAAAAGGTATTTTGTACGTCCTTTACTTATTTAGGTCTAGTCTAGATGATCGCATGATTTGGAGAAAAGCTGAGGTAGGAAAAGATAAACTAGAAAGTCCAAAGTACGACAGCGTCCTTAACTTTTAATGTTGCTTAGACGGTGAACAAGATACGAGCATCAGAATCAGACATTCTGTTCAAGAAATACCGAAACAAATGAGAGTTTCGCTATGCAAGGAAATTTGTGGAAGGCGAGGGCTTTAATTCTAAACAATAAAAGTTCAAAAACAAAAATAAGCTTGCAGCTCTAAAAACATATATATATATATATATATATACATATATATATATACATATATTTGCATTGCCTCATCATCGCTGTTTTTCCCTTGCGAGTGCCGTTAGAAGCTAAATTTCCATGTCGTCATATGCCCCGAAGTTGTGGTGAGCCGTATCGATCGCCTCTATACTTCGTTTCAGCCTAAGTCAGACCGACGCTACGAGCTAATGGGACAAATCGAAGCAGCATCAAAGGTGCAATTCACTGTGTCTTTTCTGTTTATGATCGGTTTAGCGATAAAAAACACGCGCAAAAACACGACGAACACCATGAGGGTGCACTTTTGGAGCTGTCTGATTGGTCCCATCAGGTCCTAGCGTCCGCTGCGTCTAGACTTGAGGTGAAACAAAGTATACGGCGTGCAATTTGGTCTCGTCCTTGCGAACCTCGTGCGTTTCTTTTCTCTCCAAACGCGTCCAAGTGCTTAGACCCCCCCACCAATTCCGATATCAACCCAAACACGGTGAGGTGAGCGCATAGCTGCATCGTAATCACGCTGCCCTTCGATTGGCGTGCTCCTCCGCGCATTCCGATGCGCGAAAGACGCATTGTGGAACACTTGCTCCCCGCAGAGTCTCGACAGAACCCAGGGATCCCGGATTCAATCCAATCCCTCACCTGATTGGTTCATCGGCGTTCTTAACGGCAAATGCAGCAATATCATTGGTTGCCGGGTAATCATGGGATGCCCAGGATTCGCCATACCCTGCTTTTCTTAAGCTCTGAGTAACTAAGGGTGCTTTGTGGGGAGAAAGTAGATTTTGAATAAAGCCTGCTATAAATATGAAGACAGTTCTCTGTTCTCGGAAACACCCCGTACTTCCCAACATTGTATTTTGGTCATGGGGAGAGCGAGAGCATTCTCTGCTGCTGATTGGACGTGGCGCTACAACTCGCGCGTAATAAACCAATAAACATTTTTGACCCATTCGCAAGTTCACAATCAGGTAATATTTTGTCGAGAATGTCTCACCAACATGCAAATAGCGAGAGAGGAATCGCTGCCTCAGTTGAGCTTGTCCTTTGTTTTCCTTCATCCATCGGTGGATGTTACCTTCTGTGCGGCAGCAGAACAACTTAGAATTTGAGAACGAAGCGCTGGTTGTGAATGGCTTCTAGCTTGAAATAGCAGACGATCATAATTTCAGCCCGCGTCCTACCTCCTTTTGCCGCGGCGCTCGATTTGTAGAAGACGATTAACTTTTTTTTTCGGTCCGTATAGCAGACGACGTACGGCGTTTTCTCGTCTTATTTGCATCTGCGAATGGCGCTTCGAAGCAGACGAACCACGCTCTTCACTCGCGTTAGCAGACGAACAATCTACGAACGCGATTTTCGCTCACTCCACGACAAGCAAATTGGATCTTCCCCTCGCGGTTACCAAGATCGAACCCCCAACTCTAACGCAGCTCTCGGGTTTAATCTCAACCCCGCTCCAGCCTCCGGTATATTGCCGTTAAACATTCAACACTAGGCCTTGCCACGTAGGAGGCGTTAGCTAATGTATGCCCTTGTCAGGAAAGGATAGTGAAAGAATCAGTGCAGAAAACCTGGGATGGAGTGAAAATTGGTATCCACGCTGCCGAATGCGTTCAGGCTGGTTCCCTTTACCAAGTCGATTATATGGCCTGCAAGTTCGGCTGGTCTTTGAGCATATCGTGCTTTTCTTTTCCCTTCAGATTCGTTCTCGTACCTTTGTTTCCTCCCGATCTCGGCCAATGGCGATGCGCGCTTGGCTGCTTCGTTATCGCACGTTGTTTGTGCTTTCTTTTTGGGGGAACGGTGGCCGAGTGGGCTAGCGCACACCAGCTCGGAGCACGTGGAGCGAAAGCTCGCGCTGCAGAACCCAGAGATCCTGGGTTTTAATCCCAAGGTAGCGGTTGTACTGCACTGGCTAAATTTCTCATTTACAGCGAGCGACTCGTCGCAACTTCGAAATAGCTGACCAACTACACGCTGTCTATAAATATCCACACTACCCCAAATATTATTATGCTTTCTCATTGTTGCCTGCTGATTGCGATCTACCCCTTGAGTTCGGATGCGCGAAAGACGCTTATTGGAATACTCGCTCTCCGTATAACTTCTTTACAACATTTTCTATTCGACTTAGCACAATTTATCGACCACAGCAAGCGCCGACGGCTTTGGCTAGAAGTCGGTATTTAGTGAATAAAAAAACACAAATAAAAAAAGTAATATTATGGTATGCTACGTCGAAGTTTATAACAAACCTCCTGGGTGCTGTTAACATAAACGACCTCTAATGCCTCTATTTCAAGACTTCAACCCCGATATTAAAGAGTGTTCCTGAATCGCTTCCAACTCAATATCACTTTCGCGACGAAAATATTCCTGTAATTTTTTTAGAAAACAAATTTTGTTTTAAGTAGGAGTCTTATAATAATAGCGATAGTATTTAATGATTTGGAAGAGCCGCGCCACCGCAGAAAGACAAGAGTTTGCATCATTGAAGTCCGCGTTGCCGCGGCTGTAGTGGTAGTGATGGGAGGAGAAACAAAATAGGAGGATGGCATAGGCTCTCCTTAAACCTCAAAACTAAAACTTAAAAACCTAATCAGTCTAGGTTTTAGGTTTTTTTTTGCACAATTCCAACTTAGTGACTGATCTAAAACTGCGACCTTTTCTATTCTGAAACTGAAATACGCAAATTCAATCGTGAAAGGAAAACACAAAATAAGTCCGTTGCGGAATGTATAGCAGACGATGCCGAAACGCCGTCGTCTGCTTTTTTCGGTAATATCAGGCGGCAGCGAGGTCTACGGGAGTCTGGTGTCGCGAGTCGTAAACTACGAAACTACGTCGAGGGTAACGGAGGCCTGCGCGACGTCTGCTTCGACGCGATATAGGGGGACATCGTAAAAATGGTGGGCGCGTCGGGGGAAAATTGCTCGAATTTCGGAGGCGAGCCTGGCTTCGAAATGGACGTAAATCTTCGCGCGTTGACGATGACAAGGTCGAACGAAGCCTACGGTAACAAAAGGGAGGAACGGCAACAACGTGATGCGAACACGAAAGGAAAAATTGTTTCTGGGTCGCGAAACTTTGGAGTAGAATCCCCTCGAGGCGCGTTGCAATCTGATGTGGTAGACTGATTCATGGGCAGGTAGAGCTTCTAGGTTCGTGATACTGCTCGTATCGTATCGGTGGCGAAATCTACTTTCACTCAGTTTCAGAGCAATTCAAGGAGTTCCTTTTTATTGTGTATTAGTGAGTTTTCTTTTTGTAGTTCTCACGTGACGTCATGGCATTCCGACGAGTATTATCTACAAACCGCAAAGTCTAATCGAAACCCCCCCAAAATTTCAATTTATTTTATTGGTTCTTTGTTTGTTAATGTCTTTCTCTTCTTTTTTTTTGGGGGGGGGAGGGAGGGGAGAGTGATTCCTTTGAATGTGGTAGTAAAATTGAGACAACAATTATACTACCCCCCCCCCCTTCGCCTTTCTGAAAACCTTTACTTATGATGCGTGACAAATAGGATTTCCATATTTTTTAACATACCGATCAATACCAGAAAGTAACCCCTCACCTCGGTTAAAACACGAAAAACAAAGCGAGATGGGTGTTGTCCTTGTGTAAGGAAACCCCAAGCTTCATGGAAATAAATATTTGTTTAAAGCTTAATTTTGTGTTCACCCAGATCAGAGCGTCGCTTAATTGTTTGCGATGTCGCTTTTTTTTCTTTGAAATCCGAGCCTCTTGTCACGTTTTCTCTCTAACCAGTATCTGAATGTTTTTCACGTATTCGGGTAACACCGGTTATGTACGTACGTTACTAAAAATAAAAGAAAAAAGTAAGCGATTACAATTACAATTATTCTCGGTAAAAAAAAAGTAGGGGTGTGCGAATATTGAAATTTTCGAATACCAATCGAATACCAATAAGACAAACATCAGGCTTCGAATATCGAGATCGAATTTCGAATATGTGTCAGTAATAAACAAATTACAAAACAGGAGGTAACAACAGGTTTTATCTTCCTTTTTTAAAAATAAATCAATGAAACTGCATTTGCCTGGGCTGCACGCTTGAGCTAAAGCATATTTCTAGTAATGCGCTCGTAACAAATTATCGTGTTGAAAAAATTAACTGTTTAACGAGTTCAGAAAGTAAATGCCTCCCCTACACGCCGTGACAACATCGCCATATTGAAAGACCCTTTCACTTGGGAAACCTGCGAAATTTCAACTGAAGACGCTATGCACAGCTGTGCAGGCTGTAAAATTGTCAAAATAAAACTTAATCTGTAAACGAGTCCAACGCGTTCTACAATTCCAAGTAAGTTGTGCATCGATTTGCCAATACTGAAAGTTTAATATTTGTTTGCTGCCAGTCACGTAATAAATATTTCATCATCTTGTCCTGGGTTTCAGCCATACCAGAGAGAAAGAAAAGAAAAGAAACATGAGAAATGTGTTCTTATTAGAAAAATTTCGCAATATGAAGTTATCGATTCCCTTTCCTGCAAAACCCGGGCCAAGATTCGGCAAAATTGAAACTGGTATTACCTTTTTTGGGCTGCATATTTTTGTTCACTTGGAACACTGTTTGCAGAAAATAAGTTTACGACTTTATTTTCGAACGTTGCGTTATCCAGACACCTGCTCAATTACATCAACGTCTTCACAGTTTAGTTTTTAATCTTCTACCGGTGCATCTGAGATTACTACAGTAAAGCAACTTAGAAACATTGCTTCAAACAAAATATATTTTTTATCTAAGATCAACATAGTGCACTCTATTAAAAGTGTACAAAGTTAACATTGTAAGAAACTGGTCATGTATTTTTATTTTAGGGAAAATTTTTGTCACATCTAACAAATACATCAAATAAAAATAACAATATTAAAAGTTGCTAGGGGCATTTAACGTACGTGCCATCGTGACTTGCAGCTAAAGTGGAGATGGGTAGAATGTTGATTAGGGTGAAAATTTGCAGGCAATTCTTTGTCCTGATAATAATCAACATGTAATGAACACAATTCCTTGTGAAAAGTTGCACAGTTCTCAATATTTTAAGTGCTGGCAGCCATGCTCGCATAAACATATTTAAACAATATTTTGTTGTATAGGTGGCAGATTTGTGTAACCAGCTTCCAGGTTCAGTTGTTGCTCTGCACCCCATTTTTGAACTTGAGAATGTTTTATGTACTTTTCTTAGGGTAAAACTGTCACAGCATGCTTCCTTTTTACTATAATATTTTATTACTGTATAGTATTTTGTTTAAGTTCTCTTGCTTGTATTTTCACTCCTGCTTTGACCCTATAGTGCTGGCATTGCAGTCAAAAAATCCACCGGACCGGGTCTGGTGTTTTTTGACGTTTGAATCAGAGGGAAAATTCAGACGCGGGTTCTGGTGTGCTGTAGTGTGCTGGCACGACCGGCACCGCTAGTTGTGTTTCATGTGTACACCAGAGCGGAAATTCAGACGCTGGTCTGGTGTGCTGGTATGTGCTGGTGAGACCGTGTCTGGAGTTTTTTTTTTTGTTTTTTACATACAATCTAAAAAAGCGTGTGCACCTACTTTCCCGCACAACACTCGGAGAGTCAATCACCGCAGCTTACGGAGGCAGCTCAGCGAATGACAATGCCGAAACATATCAGTTCAGACCAAAAAACGCAGTCCGAGTTGTGACATTAAGCAATGCGAAATGTCACGCTTGCATTGCTTAATGTCACAACTCAGACTGCGTTTTTTGGTCTAAACATATGTTTCGGCATTGTCATTCACTGAGCCGCCTCCGTAAGTTGCGGTGATTAGCTCTCCAAGTGTTGCGCGAGAAAGTAGACACACGGGCCTTTTTTTAGAGTGCATACACCAGATCAAAAATTCAGACGCAGGTCTGATGTTCTAGTCTATTCTTGCTTGACCCGGTCTGACGTGACTTGGTGTGGTGAGTCTTGGTGTGATCCCAGTCCAGTATATCCTGGTGTAATGCAGGCCTTATATAATTTCAGTATCAAATAAATTCTTTTGAATGAACACTAGCACATTCTGCAAGGACAACACTTCAATTTTTGAGAGGCTTAGCTGTTTCAGTCAGTCGTCCTGTTGCCCTGATAGAACTTCGGCCGAGTCAGAAACCATGCAAACTATGGCGCAAGAGGCTTGCGCCATAGTTTGCATGGTTTCTGACTCGGTCGAAGTTCTATCTTCTTTGATGACTTGGCTAACTTGTTCCGTATGGCCCAAGCCTCAGCACAATGCCCGCAAAAGTTTATGAGAAGAAGTCACATTAGAATGTGAAATAAAAAATAAATAATATATATATATATATATATATATATATATATATATATATATATATATATATATATATATATATATATATATATTCTGTGTAAGGATGTAGTCAAAACTTTTATTTATCTTGAGGTGATGAAAACGTACCGGAGGTTTAATGAAGCGTTGGTGTAAGAAAATAAAGATCAAGATCTATCTTCGGTTTCTTCAATATTTTTTGTTAAACAAACACAGAAATAATAATAATGTATTATGATGATTTGGAAGGCTTCGCTATCTGTTCAGATGCAAATTTTGGTGGTGACTTCTAATTTTCTGGGAAGGGTTTTTGGTATAGATATTTGTCCAAATCAATCCGACCTTATTACGGTTACTTAAACTAGTATGAAACGAAAATTAATTACACAATTATTTTAAACGGGTTGATCTATTCGGCCAACACTGTATATTATTAGTTATTTTTCCTATACTTATCGTGCGGAAGTTTTAGCGAACCACAAAGTGTAACGGGACTTCGTGACGGAAGTGTGTAAAGGAAGTCTAGCGCTTAAGGATATTATGTAATTTCCCCGCTAAATTTAGTGAAGAGATTTAATTGGTGCATAGTTATACGCTTATTCGGGTGACCGCTAAATCTAGAGAGGAAACACTTTCCCGCCTAATTTAAGCTGAAATCTGAATTAAAATAAGAACGCAATGAATTCATAAACTTAAAACACGTTGCACCTTCTGTGCCACCTCCCTTAATCCCCAGGATTAAGATTTATTCTTTACCTTTCTGTCTGCAATTCGAAAACGTCCACAGATTAAAAAAGAAGGACAACCTCTTTCACAAAGATCTCCGCTCGCCTTGATTGAGATTTTCCTCCTTTGCTCTCGCCTTCTTTCCAGAGCTCGCTCTGCTAAAGCGCAAAAAGGAAAAAAAAAAAAAAAACTTGTATGACTTTTTTTTATTTCACAGTATATACTATAGTAACTTGTTCTCATTACATTTTAAACAAAACTGAGCCACGTATACGGGAACAGCTTCGTATGAGGTGTGTTTATTTACTGCCTCTTCGAGCGAGACGGACTAGAGACTGTAAACAGAAGAGAGTGAGAGAGAGAGCACTTTGATGTTGTTTTGGAAGGATTAGACGGGGCCGAATAGCCGACGCCTAAGTCGGGATTAGAGGCGGCTGGTTACGAAGAGCTGAGGGCCGTTGGTGCCACACCAAGCAGGGCCGTGAGGTTCTTTTGCTGCAAGTCTTCCAAAGAGTTTATCTAACACCCCGACTCCTGATAGACTGCTTGAATTTTCGCACTCAAACGCAACTACACAAGTTTTGTTTCGGTCTTTTATTTTGTGTTAAAGTGGAAAGTAAATATCGCCTCTGACTTGCGTCAAAAAAAAAAAAAAAGAACACCTTTGAAGATAGGTTTTAGTATGCATTTACCCTTCAATTAGCGACGTGCGTCACAAAAAACGTCGCTGTGGTCGCAATTCGCAATTAACCAAGCACTCAACTGTGACGTCTTTATTGGATTAATGTTTCTTGCATCGATGGGAAGCAGCGCAATATAAGAGCGTCAACTGGGACGATGTCGGTTTAAGAATGCGACGACTCCAAGCCTCCACTGCTATGTCTACACACTTGCAGTTCGCAACTAAACTTGTAGTTCGCAACTGATGATACGTAGTCAAGAGTAAAGAACTCATGACGTCACGGCGAGGCAAATTTTGGGTCATGGCGTCACGAACAGACATGATAAGAGGACGCCGCCGAAAGACTTCAGTGATAATACGGCCTTCGAGTGCTCCAAAACGCACCTTTGAAGCATCGGAATGCAAGGACGAGCATGCCGATCAAAGGGCAACATATACTAGGGAATGCGCAAGGGAGGGGGAACAGAAGCAGGTCAGCGTGTTTGGGGGTAAACAAACGCACGAGGTGCGCGAGGAACAAACAAACTTGCACTCCGTATAGTCCCTGGCGGCTGGAGTATAACGGAGGGTACGGCGAATCCCGAGCATTCGTTCGCCAGCCAATGAGCTTGCGGCATTTACACTGAAAATGGCACCTGCCGGAAGCCTTTTTTCTGGAATAGTATATACAGTCACCGAGAGGACGAGGAACGGCAAGGAGGTCGTTCAAGTGTCCCGCCTTCAGCGCGAGCTTCGTACATGCCTTCGGCAACGCTTGGGCGTCTCGCGGGCTTCGAACGTGCGCGCGCGCAAACAAAGCATGCCTCGTTTGCGCGCGCATGCTGAGGTCCAAGCTTGCTGAAGGCCAGGCGTGCTGAGGGCCAAGCATGCTGAGGGCCAAGCATGCTGAAGGCCAAGCATGCTGAAGGCCAAGCATGCTGAAGGCCAAGCATGCTGAAGGCCAAGCATGCTGAAGGCCAAGAATGTTGAATGCCACGCGCGTGCTGAAGGCCAAGCATCCGAAAGAGCCGCCCCGACGTTCTCATGCTGTCGGTGACTGCGTAGGAATGCTCGCAAAATCCTGTACGACCTTTTACGAATCTCGCTGCGTGAGAAGCCAATGTTGCTTGACTCGGGTACAAAGTTGTAGCCCCTCGCGCTGCGGTACCGTTCGTGTGAATGAAAACCGCTGTAAGGAAGGTCACTGTGGAGTTCCGAAGGCGGAGGAAAAGACACTTTGAATTGATGGCTCTGAAGATGAGTTAGGAAAGAGATAATTTGTGTGACTTCACAATGAGTCAACGCTACATACATATAAAACAACAATCTATACGGGAGGTCTCAAAAAGATTTACATGTCTTTTTCTTTTTTAAATTTTACCTACGCATTACCGGACGCTCATTCTCCGCCCAAATGTGGCCCTAATGGTCCGAACCAGATGCCGGAGTTTTGGAAGTAACTGTTATCATATTCAAAAGTTATACCCGATTTTTTTAAATATTTCAAATGAGAAAATGGCGGCCGATGGAACTGTTATAATAATAAATGCAGCTGAATGGCGCCAGTTACCGAAAACGGGCGAAAACGGGCCCCATTTTCCCAATGACATTTTCAGAAAATCACCTATAACTTTTGGATAAGCTATCGGATCGCGGGTTGAAACTTTGGCTCCTGGTTCGAACCTCTAGCGCTACCTTTGGGCGGAGAATGAGCGTTCGGCGATGCCTATAGTTTATTTTTGCGGTAAAAAATACATGGTAACTTTTTTTTTCTTTGACACGCTGTATATTACTTATTCTTTATTATATTTTTTTTTCAAGTCAACGTGGCTTACAAAAACATCGAACCTAAAAGAAGACTATTCCGACGCGCAAGTGAGTGCGTGATAGAGATGATGAAAAGACGGAGAGGTTTGCCCGGACCAGTTGTCCCAGCGGGCCGCTCCGTATACCCGACGTATAGAACTCGGCATTCAGAAAGGCGGAAGATACTTCAGGTTTAATCTTTTTACCAACAGCGAAGGCAAGATGAAATGAACTAAATAAAAGGAGGGAGAGGGTGTGACAAATGGAGGAGAATAAAATTATTGTGGAAGAAAACAGAAAAAAAAGGTGTTTCCTTGCCCTGTTCTGGAAAGGAGCACACTATATGCTGTGCACAGTCACACTTCCGCGTTTAAGTTTAGCGTTCTTATACGTCCCGCTAAGCCTAGCGGAGGGCGTTGATTTTACACTGTGGTGACACGTTCCACCGTGACGTTACGGGGCACTGCGGTGACACGCTATAACGACTCTGACACCGTGACTTCAAGTGACATTGCCACTCTACATAACGTGATCACGTGACACGAAGACGTCAGTGACACTAAGTTTATCGAAGAAATTGTTTTAAGATACATCCAAAACACAAATTTGGACATCACGTGACACTGCGGCGTCACGAGGTCACGTGACACTGATTCGCCATTAAATTTGGCGGAAAAAATATGTATCCGCAAACTTTAGCCGGGAAACCGTTTCGGCGTAGTTTAGCCGCAACGCCACCACTTCTACACGAAAGGCATCCCGGGGATCAGCCGCGAAGCATCGCCAATAACGGCTATGTAGAAAAAGAAGAATGCGATTCAACGAGCAAGACTCCGAATATGCGTAGCGACCCCTACAAAAAAATAAAAAGAAAAGGAAAAGCAACGGGGGAAAAAACAAAAATACACGTTCCACCCACTTGCCCTGCAAGCACGTCGTCCGGAAAGCAACCCGGAAATCCAAACGAGCAAACAAAGGCGGCACGCATATATGCAACATCTCCCAACTTAAAAACAAAGCCCCCCTCGAACAAACCCCGGCGTAGAATTGGAGCCAACTTCGCAAATTTGGTCCTTTGACTCACGAAGAACCGAGATTGCTCGACGCTTCGCAAACTCTCTCTCTCTCGTTCATCTCTGTATCCAACCGTGGCGTCGCCCGAGGGATGCAATTGCCAATTCCTTCCTCCTGATATATAACAATACTTACACGGAAGTGGCAAAAAGAAGAAGAAAAAAAACGGAGAAATATAAACCTAAGCCCGCGCGGTCGAGGAGATCTCATTTTATGCCGCGTCGTATATTCAAATGCTGCAGACAATAGATAGCCCAAAGGAACGAGACTATACTGCATCCTCCCCCAAGCTGACAGTGCGCTGGAAACTGTACGCTCTCGCCGGACCATTCAACCATCACCCTTTCATCGCCTGACTTTGCTCTCTGTGCGTGTTTATGAGCGCGAGCGTGGTATGACTGGTATGACTGGTATGACTGGTATGACTGGTAGAACCGGCGTGTAGCTTCCACCACGCTCTCAGCTTAGGGTTGAACGGGTTATCCATTCCGTTCATCTCCTTAGCTGACAGGGCGGTGGAAGCTATGTGGTCGCTGGACCAGTCTGCCGCCTATCTGTCGCCACGTGTGGCAAGTCCCTCCAGCCCGTGTACAGGCGCAGAGAGCCAGGTCAGGTGATGAAAGGGAGGCGCTTCATTGGTCCGGCGAATGCGTAGCTTCCCACCGCACTGTCAGCTTAACGGGAGGACGGAGTATGGAATAGGAGAGTAAGCCCGCGAGAATTATGCACTCCTTTTGCAGCACCCGCAGTGTAAAATTGTGAGATATTCGGTATGTAGTCCTAACAATTTTGCTTAATGCATTTTTTAACTTTAGTGACGAGTAGTGTTGTGTGGCTATTCATTGCATCTCTCGAATCTTAGCGAAAAGCGAAAATTACGGGTGAAAATGATTGCGGGTGTCTTCCCATTGTTCACGAAAAAAATATATTTATGTACACTCGGCGCAAAGTATTTCGTGCTGCGTTGCCTAGAACTCTAAACGAAGTCTGTAAGTTCACTTTCTTGTAAAACACGAAGTCAGCCAACCACGGCGAACACCAGGTGGACTCCAGCGAATGATGTTCATGATACGATTAGATGCGAATAATGCGATGTGCTCAGGGACTATGAGCAAGTGAAAGGCCGTGCTCGTTGTCCATACGCAGGTTATATACTCCGGGTCTAATTATATTCTGAGCCTCGCGATTGGCTGTGATCCACACGTTGTTCGCATTGATTGGCTGGAATCCATCCATTGTCCGCAGTGATTGGCTTGGGGTCCCTCCGTTGTTCGTAATGATTGGCTCGGATATCCGTTTTTCGGAGTGATTGACAGGGATCCATCCGTTCTTCGCAGTGACTGGCTGCCTTCTTCAAAAAGTAAACTCATACTTCTTTTTTTTTTTGTGAGGTTCGTTGTTTTCACAGTGCAGCAGCCTCGCACTGCTGCGCTAGCACGTGCTATGGTCTTGTCTCTCATTCGTACACGCTCTAGAAAACCAAACCACATTTGACGTTCGTGTTTTGTGACGATTTTCACGGCATGCTTTCGAACCTACCTTCACGGACCCGTTTTTTTAACCGCCAGGCGCTGCGAATATCTGATTCGCTCGAGAAGGCTGACGAGCGAACCTGCCGCGACAGCTTTCTGCTCCAGCCACTAGGGGCCGTCGATTTCGCCATTAGCGGCGGATGTGTGGCGCCTCATTGACTTTCGTGACGTCATTGCGCAACGAGTTCGATGGTGTCTGTAATGGGCGGTGGAAGCCTGAAATCGCAGCGCTCTCAAAGCAACACTGCCAGCACCGTCAATGAAGTTCTTACATTCCTCTTATTTCCGTCGATGAGACATCCTTAGCTGATCCAGTGAGGTTCTGCCAATTGTTGGGCGACCACAGCGACGCTTTCGCTCCACGTCGCCAATAGAGTCGTCGATAGCGCGTTCGGCTGCCTTTCAGGTGCAGCGCGCAGAACCTGGATCCATGGGTTCTGCAGCGAGCTTTGACGTAACGTTGACGATCATTGCGGGAGCTACGCTATACTTGACAACGTAGCACAAAGTATTCGACGCCAACTAAATATTACTGATTTGGAATTGCTCAACAGAAGTAGCAAAAAAACCAGGCGAGCTAAAAAAAAACAAGAAAAAAACGCTTACAATGATTTTATTAAATCAGTGTAAACTCCGCTTCTCGACGTTCGATGCAAATGTTTTAATCCCATCGCAGAATCGCTTTTCCTGCGGATGCGTTTCCTTTGCTTCGCAGCCCTGAACTTGTAAGATAATTTAGAATATTCGTAGCTCGACATTGCGATATCCGTGCATAGAGCAACACACTGAACATTAACGCAAACAAAAGATCGCCGTTATTTTTTTTTTTTTGTAAATAAAGAAAAAAATTTAAGGAGCTGTTATACCAACTATATAGTTTGTGACAGGTTGATTAAAACCACAGTAGTAGAGGCCGATAATAATCCCTGGAGAAGGGGAACCAGGGGGACAACGGACAAACCCAACTCTCCAAACACAGCTAGGCGACTGGTGCGCGACCGAAAAAATCCGCCTGGGTAGCGCAGTTGGTAGAGCGCTCCACTAGAAATGGAGAGTTCCCTGGTTCGATACCAGGACCAGGCGGATCTTTTCGGTCGCGCACCATGCAGTCACCTAGCTGTGCTGTTTGGAGGTTTGTGTTTGTCCTTTGTGCCCCTTGTTCCTCCTTCTCCGGGGATTATTATCGTCATTCTTATCCAGCTCGCATGCACCTTTGCATTAAATGCATTATCATCGTAGAAGATGATCCGTCTTCGTCTCGTTCCCTTCCGCCGGGCCTTCACTGCGCGTGCGACGAAGTGTTAAGAAATGCAGAGAGCTCGCTCTCTCGACACAGATATTCTACTGGATTCCTAACTTCTCACCGACTATAGACCCTTTTCATGGCAAGCGCCACCAGGAGGTGTTCTAGTCTTTGACGTCCCAGAGAACTTCCGGTTCATAAAAAGTATGAACAAAGTCCACCCTAACACCGCTGTTTGAAATGTCGATGAAACGTTTAACCACCGATTCTCCAGGTGAACGCCAAAGAGAACGAAGAAGCCCGAGATATGTTAAATATTTTCGAATACTCTTGTAAACCAACTTGCATCCTCCAAGACGTTAAATTGACCAGCCGAGGGCCCTCGTTAAATCTCCAACTTTGATGTGCGTGTAGCGTTTATGCTTTCTAGCACTGACGACATAGGCAAGCTCGACAGACTTGCAAACACGGAGCGACCGGAAGTTGCTTGGTACGCAGGAGGCAGTTCATGTTTCTAAACAGCAAAAGGGTCTATAGTCAATTGCAAGCATGGCTCCCCAACTGGTGTTAGTTGGGAGCACTAACCTAGGTGGCGAAATTTAATGCCCGTCAATACCCTTTCCAAGTAAAACGCGAAAAAGCGCCGGCGTGCTGTTCGCGTTAACAATGCCGCTCACTGTAGTGTGATCGTTTGTAGTGACGGACGAGAAAAATCTCTGACGATACACGCGTCGCAAAAATGAAGCACAAAAGCTGAAATGACTGAGAACTGATCTCTACACAGCCAAAAAAAAAAAAAGTTATACTAAATGATGAGATGACATTAACGGAGGAACCGCACCAGTGACAGTATGAACATCTATAGTCTGCCGACACACTTCAGAAACGTGGGGTCGTGGCTCATTATAGAGTTTTGGTAGGTCGTTCCAACGACTCCGAAACCGCCGATACCAGACACATCGTCGACGCCTTTGCACATGCATCGTATCGGGTTATGTGGAATCGTTATCGGAGGCATCGGAACTAACTGCTAAAACTCCTCATCATGCTCTTGCTTTGCGATTCGTTCTTCAGTCTCGTTGTCGCGTCAAATCGTTGTCAAATAAAAAAAAGGAAGTTTTGCGCATTATCTACGCGCTGTGCGAAGTAGTTCTTACAAGATTTGGTTGTCGAAGGAAGAAGCGTTGTTTGAAGAGTCTGAATCGTGTAGGTCTCGATAAAATAATATGAAGCTAATCTAAGATATACCCACATATATTAGCAGGAAAAAAATGTGAAAGAAGTTTTTAAATAGCTGCAAGTAAAATTCGGCTGCTGTGAGAATTCTCAGTTCAGTAGCTTCAGTTAGCCATTTTCATTCAGAGTTGTTTTCTATATTAAAAAAGAACGTAACAAGCGTATAGTCACAATGGCGCCATCAGTAAAATCACAAATTCTCAAACAAACTTTTTTTTTTCAACGAATTTGAGCGCAAGAACAAAGGCAAGACTGCGTCAAGATTATTTTTTTTTCTCCCTCCGCCAGAACTTGACGATGCGAACGGGTAGCGTGCTTTTCCGCCCGACAGCGATGTCAGGCGGCGTAGATACCCCTACGCATGCTTGGGGGCGCGGGCATTGACGTCTCTTCGGACATTTTCCGCCGTGTCAACTCTATCAGTCTTCGGGTCGTTGAACCAACGTCAGGAACAAAGAATCTACAAGAGGAGAAAGAAACAAAAAGGAAAAAGATTGCATGCATTGTTTCCGAGGCATCAGAAGCGTAGCTGGCAACCCGGGCCTCGCTGAGAGGTCGCGACACGCCAACACAAACTTAGTTTGAATATTTTGCGGAATGCGGTGATCGAGCGGGGTGTAAGCATAAAGTATAAATCAGCTCAGAGTGTACGGAAGTCCGTAAAATATTACGTAGCTTTATGGGGAGACAAACACTCAAAAGAGCCTGCCAGTCGTCTCGTAACGGGTCCGATACAAAAGTTAAAATCCTTTTTTTTTCTTTTTTCTGTATAAATGGACTACACATTGCAGAAAGCTGAAACTCGGTGAGAATGTGATGCTTACAGTGGTTCGAGAATGCGAAAGTTTAAGAACGTGACACTAGCTGGACCAAAAGATAGAAGAGAAGAAAACGTAATTACTTGTTGAGCTGTCGTACACCTAAGCCTGATATTCAGCAGACTCAAGAAATGCGGAAGTTTAAGAACATGACACTAGCGGGACCAAAAGATAGAAGAGAAAAACGAAATTGCTTCGTAAGTCGTCCTCCTCCTAAACCTAGTATTCATCAAACCAAGAAATGGCGTTCTGGGCGCATGTCGCATTCATTTCAGTGAAAGAAACTTGTCAGGAATAAAGAAGACATGTCTTTTTTGGTGACAAGTTTTCTTCGGTGAAATAAATTCTGCAGGCGACCATAATCTCACTTTTTTTGGTTTGTTGCTTAAGAAAACATCAACTCATAAAAAAAAAAGTTTTTTTTTCTTTTTTTTAAATCTAGGTAACGTTATGCTTTAAACTTTCGCATTCCACATTCACCGCGGGCGTCTTATTCTCGTGGAGTTTCTATTTTCATGCGATGCGTAGTTTGTGCGGACAAAAAACGTTGGGTTTCGTTGTCTCGATGGAACCCGGTATATTCCGTTTTGGCTTAGAATGGACCGTATGCTGAGCGCAAGTTCGTCTGCTTCTTTGCAGGGGTTGCACTGACGTCAGAACGACGCCGATCTCTGATTGGCTCCGACTGGAAGGATAGTGGGTAGACCTCAAGGCAGCTAGCATTGAGCTCTACCCACTATCCCTCCATTAGAGCCAATCAGAGCTTGGAGTCTGTCTGACGTCACCACAACCCCTGCAAAAGAAGCAGACGAACTTGCGCTCCGCATAGTGGACGCCACGAGCCGGCGCGTCTCGCAGCATCTCGCAACAGCGCGCGACGCTAGCACGCGGCGGCGCCAAGACGTGACGCGTCTGCCGCTTTGCGGCGTCTCTCGTCGAGCTCCAGCGTGTTTGCCGCTTGGGGCGGGTCGGGGGCCCACCAACGATGACGTAATGCCGGGGCCTTGTCTTCGAGGCGGTATGATGCTATGGAGTCAGTGCAGTGCAATGCCGCGTGTGATTCGTGTGTCGTTTCCGGAGAAACGCAGCGACGCGCGAGGAGGGGGAAGGGTCACGAAGCTCATGAATTTGTGTAGGATGGCTCATACGGTGAGACGCTGAGGAGAGGAGGCGATGAAAGTGTGTGGTGACGTCAAAAAAGCCGAGCTCTGATTGGAAGAAAAGTGGGTGGTGTCAACGGCTATGCGGAGAGCAAGTCGTCTGCTTCTTGCAGGGGTTGTGGTGACGTCAGAAAGACGCGAGCTCTGATTGGCTCTGATTGAAGGATAGTGGGTAGACCTCAAAGCAAGCTGCCTTGAGGTCTACCCACTATCCTTCAATCGGAGCCAATCAGAACTCGGCGTCTTTCTGACGTCACCACAACCCCTGCAAAGGAAGCAGACGACTTGCTCTGTCTCTACTCACCATCTCCCCTCCAATCAGAGCGAACGAGAGCGTCGTCTGCTCCTAGCGCAAAGTCTGGCGTTCGAACCTGGGATGCCGGCGTTCGGCGTTGAAACGCCAAACACTGTGCGACTGTTTTTAAATTTTTTAAAGCTTTTTGCGTCGGTCTATTTATTTTACGTATGTATTTTATTTAGCGAATACCAATCTGCTTTGCGTGTCCATGATCATTTGAACAAGTTTGAGATACCCTTTCATAGGACACCGTTATACATAGAATCGATGCTTTGCGTCGAAGGATCCAGTGATTCAAATGACACGCGCGTCGTATAGTACCCCGCACTGAATTGGCATAAAGCCGCACTCACACTGTTTATTCATCGTACGAAATACACTGTGTTCGCTGCCAACCCGAGGACAGAATTATCTGCGGACGTACGCCCGGAGTCAATCACGTTTCGAAGCATGTTTATGAGCATGCTTTGAACATGTCTGCAGAAATATTTTGTATGACCAATGTGACAGTCCGTCATAAAAGAAACAGACACGCCTCAGACATTGTCTGCACGACTGTGTTTTGTACGATGCACTGCGGCTAAAAGAAAATGACGCAGCTGACTGGAGCCGCTCTCGTGATGACGCCGTCCCGGAGTCCATGAAGTAAAGTGGTAATCCCTTTCTATCCAGCCATCTATGCTCTCACCGATAATCCAGATTAATCTCGCTGCGGCCGCGGTGTGGCGCTGCCCACGCAAGCGGGACCCACTACCCGGAGAACAAACAACCTAAGGGCCCCGAAACGATCTACTGCGTCCTGCTAATTATCCGCTAAGCGCGGCTGGACTGGTCACGGCGGGGGATTCGAAGTATTGTCGCTGCTCAACGGCTGGGTTTCGTTATAACGCGAGGAAACGATTATGTAAAGGAACTCCGGCACCATACTCCGTCTCACTAAAACCGTGCAGTACAGCCAAAGCTACAGGGGAGAGAGTGTATCCCGACTTGTTCAAGAGGAGGGAAAGGAGGAACGGGGAATCCCAGCACTTCTCTCCCGTTCCTTCTTTCCCTCCTCTTGAACAGGTTGGCATACGCTCTCTCCCCTGTAGCTTTGGCTGTACTGCACGGTTTTAGCGAGACGGAGTATACGTCCCGACGTTCAGTGTGACCGGTGGACTCGATGGGTTCCAATCGGCGGACGCACAACGCACTATATTTGGTTCACTAAAAATTCAAAACAAACGAGGTAACTTGGTTATAAAAGTTAGTCCGGCATAATCTTAGCAAAAGTGAGTAGTTAGAGCTTTCCTAAATAAAACAATGGATGGAATAGTTACTAAAGAAGCGGGAAGGTGGTTCCATTCAGAGGACGTTCTGGGGATGAAAGAATCGACGTAAGCCGAAGTTTCGCAGTGAGGTATGCCAACTTTAAAACTGCGATCGATGCGGGGAGAAAGGAAAGATGA